>VKOC01001481.1:0-137347 GCA_009364415.1 Spea multiplicata | reverse complement strand
TATACAATGCCTTTTAACCCCTTAATGCCACTCTGCCTCCAGAAATGCCTTTTAACCCTCTATACTCCACTCTGCCTCCTGAAATGCCTTATACCTCCCTATATGCCACTCTGCCCCATAATATGCCTTTTAACCCCCTAAATGCCAGAATGGGATATAGGGGTATAAGGCTTTTCTGGAGGCAGAGTGGCACATAGGGGGTCAAAAGGTATACCATGGGGCACAGTGGCATATAGAGGGTTAAAAGGCATATCATGGGCCACAGTGCCATATTGGAGTGGCAAGCCTGGGGGCAGATGTGCGTAACTGGGGGGCAGGTTGGAAAATACAAGGAAATAAAAACAAAAAAATATTTTTCTCAATCATAGCTTTTATTAAAAAATGTAATAGTTTACATGAATTAACAGTTACTGGTAAAACTTTTTTCCTATAGGGTCATCTTATATTCAGGCTTTTTCTTTTTTTCCTAAATTAATATTCAGATTTTGGGGGGTCGTCTTATAATCAGGGTCGTCTTATAAAGCAAATATGGTATTATATACGAAGGATATTTTTTACAGCACGAAAAACAAACACATTAGATAACTCGCTATATTCTTATCTGCTGTCACCCCCCATGTTCTGGTCACATTGTGAAAAGACACATTTGTTTTGGCTATTATGCTTTGTGGATAAGAATGTGGTTTTATTAAAGAACAAACCATTTACAAGGAGGCACGGCAGTGAGAAAGCTTCGTAATTCAGATGAGAAATGTGCTAACGATGCGAACGCCAGTTACAATTTTGTCATAGACATCGAAGACAACCGGAAACCCCTTGTCTCATCCTTGGGTGTGGGAAGAGTAACTGCTAATGAGACATTTTCTTATCTCTCTCTTTTAGACAATAGTAATCAGGCCCTGGCCATCGGGCACACGGGCATTTGCCGCTGGGCCGGGCCACGGCAGGGCCGGATTGATTTAGGGGCTGATGGAGCTGCAGCTCCAGGCCCCTACCTTAAAATAGGCCCAGTCAGGACCGGGAAGCCCCCACCAGGGCCAGCCTTAGGGTTGTGCGGCCGCACAGTGTTTAAATTAAAACATCGTTTTTGTTTTTTTTTAACTTTATTTAACATCCTTCATGTTAAATAAAGTTTCTTTAACTTTATTTAACATGGAGGATGTTAAATAAAGTTTAAAAAAAAAACCCGATGTTTTAATTGAAGCCCTGTGCGGCTGCAGACCCCTAAGGCCGGCCCTGGTGGGGGCAGATAAGATGGGGAGAGGGGGTAGTGTGAATGCGTATGAGAATGAATGAATTAATGTGTGGATGAATTGCTTGAATGATTTGTGAGACTGCATTAATGAATGTGTTAATGATTTGTGTGAATGAGTGAGTAAATGTAAAGATGGTACATGAAGGGTGGGCTTTAACAATAAATAAATAAATAAATATAAATGGGCTGCTCAGGCTTAAATGCCCCGGCCTATTTTTTGTCCCAGTCCGGGCCTGACAGTAATAAAAGATTATCATGCCACGCACATGTCCATGCTAAAGCTATACAACATTTTGCAGCTGTCTAAAAATCTAAAATCTGATCTAAAGGTCAAGTGCTTCATCACCAGCTCTGTATGGGTTAAAGTCTATCATGATGTCTTATTACCTTCTATGGTAGACTGAGAAGTAGATCATTATTATGGAATGTTCAGCACAAAGAACAAATGTAGACACAAGTACAATTATGCTAACCAAGTTCTTAGCCCACATCTGTCTGAGAATAGTCAGTGGGTATGGCATTTAAGTGGTAAGACATTTAGTTCCCGATCTAGAAAAGAAGCCATTCGAAGAGTCATCATGTTTTCAGTTACTCTGCTACATTGTGTCAGTATAATGAGGAGCAGGCGGCTGGGCGATTTCTAAGCTAGTAGAGGTTTCCCTCGCTCAGCAGTTCAGTCATGTAGTTTTCATCACTGACAGAAAAAGGTGTAATCGTCTACTTTTAAAAACACACCTCTTAGAACCCTTTAACGCTTCAGTATTGGTTAATCATTAACTAATTGACTAATTAATATGTGCTTATTAAGGTGTAAGCTTAAATCACAGTCTAGTACATGTCCACTGACATTTACACAAAGTTTACACACTTATCTATAGTTGTTGTTTAGGGGACAGGATCGTATAAAATAGTTACAGAAGGCTTAGTCTTCTCACAAGAGCAAATTATTATCTTATTTTCTGTAAATCTGAAAACAAGAACACATAACCTTTAAGAGCTCAAATATTCTAATAATCTTTCTTGGTGAGCAAAAAGACTTCTCTGAAAGCAAAACTAAACCTTGAATCTGGAAGAGGAAGATCCTCGGACTAGATGACCTAACAAAATAGCCTGTTAGTTATTTTACTGAGGTTTTTACATTTTATTTTCACACCCCTTTATACATGTTGGAAACCTACCTTGGAACCCTCAGGGGTTGACCCGGAGTCTCCGAGTGAAGGCCTGCTTACCAGGGTCTCTGGGTCAGTGTAACTAACCCTACCTCCATGTGTGGTTCTGTCTCTTCTGTACCACCTAACACACAGTGTAAGGTAATGTGTATAGGAAGTAGCTAATTAGATACATCTAGAAAATGTAATAAATACTGAAAATGCTTTTTTATTTTATTTTCCCTCTGAAGTGATGGCCCACAGATATTTCAGCTTGAATGGGTGCTGTATAACGTGTGTCTTCCCAGCTAATCCACACATACTGTTACACAGAACATATTTCAAGAGGTGAGACACATTACACATAACAGGGTTTTTGAATGTTATGGGTTAAAAATTATGTCCTCCTAATACGAAAGGTTATTGTTCCATTTCTTTCTATCATTATCGTGTGACGATTTAAGTCTGTCACGTGCTCCACTTTCCTCTCTTTCTTTATGTGTGAAATTGCCGGGTCTATTCTTAGTCTCAGTGTAGAGTCTCTGTCTTTCATTTGCAATACTGAGTAACCTTTCTGAGTTCCAGTTCCAGAATGTGTCTTTCCAGCTCTGGGGCGAGTGCCTTCCTTTTAATCTTCAGTCTCAGTGTCTCCAATCTTCATATCGGACTAGTCTAGTGTATAATAGTATTCTCCAACTCAAAAAAAACTATCTTTTTCCATCCTCACCATTCACTTCATCTCTCACCCATCTGTCCTCTTTCTTCTTTTCCTACATACCTTTCCTTCAGCTCCGTGACCATGATCCTGATAACCAAACTGAACAATCATACATGTTCGGCGAAAACTAAACTTGGGCTGAGTTTTTGCCTACGCTTGAGAACAATCATGGTTGTTAAGGTTTTGACAATATGAATCCTCTATATTTTTAAACCATTAACTACAACAAACTAAACTCTTTTATATATCTTCTCAGTCCAATCGGTTTCCCAATGTTTCATACTAAACATTTGTACTTTATTCAGAGGTAGGATATGTTTGTATAGCTCTTGACACGTACATACAAAGCAATAGCAATGATTCCAATAATGTGAGCGGATCTCCATTTGTTTGAACACACCTTTTATTCAGTGACTATACAGTGTGGATAGAGGGCTGTGCTCGGATCCCTCTTTCCTCTCGCATTAATTTGCCACAGTCTAATTCCGTAGATAATGTGGTTCCCGAGGTGGAGTTGGAGGGATGCGTTTGCTTACATTGCAGTCCATAAAAGAAACAAAAGGCCTTGCATGCAAAAAGAAATAAAAAAACAGAAACATGCATGATTAAATATAAAATAAAAATGCTTTCATGATCACAAGCTTAGTGAACCAAGTGAAATGTAAAAAGCATATAATGCAGAATTCATACATATGGAGAGGAGAGAACATAAGTGATTTTATGTGGGTTTAAAAGCAAATAATAACATGCACATTTAGTAGAGATAATTTTACTTAGACGGCACTCCCAATGCCAAATGCAGATTCTTCCTAATGAGAATTCCTTCCAGGTAATTTTTCTAAGTGCCAGAGAACTCGCATGCACTTTAGATAATGCTAATGCAATGCGCTCCTTCACTTTCATGGCTTGAGATTATAACTGATTAAACACTTATAAAAAAAAAATACATATAAAAGAGCTGTTTAAACGGCTGTAATGAAATGTGCTTTAATACCTCCAGTTCGGTTTTTAGGGACAAGAGACCCATATGATTCCGGATAGGATTTTCTGGATAGGATTTGTTGTTTTGAATCACCCATTTGCAAAGAGATATGCACTGGAATGGCTAAAGTATTATTATTATTATTATTATTATTATTATTATCTTTTATTTATATCGCGCCAACAAAAGTACAGCTTAAATATATCTTTATTGATAACAAGTTAATCTGGTAATTTGATCTTCTCTGCTTTCAGTATTTCATCCTGGGGATATTCTATCCTAGTAGATACCCTCCTAATAAAAGCACTCACATTGGAAAGGTGGAGGGCAGAGTTGTTGCTTCAACCAACTCACTTCACTATTTATTATGAAGGTCAAGTATTAGCAAGTTTCTCCAACTAGCCCTGTATTGTCCATACCTATGGATCTCATTGAGCTAACTATACATCATACAGGGCCAGCCAAGCTCTTCCACAGCAGAAGCTCATTGGGATTGGCCCTTCATAATGTATAGTGATGTCAACTCTCCGTTTGGCGAACAGACCCTTATGTCATAGCAGACGAAACTAGAATGAATGATATGCCATCTCCCTACCAGGCTGTGAAGAACTTTCTTATTGTAGAAATACCTGGATTAATGTCATAGAAAGAGTGCGGCCCAATTAGCAGAGCTTGGTTCTTCTCTATGCAAGCAAAGCACATATTTTTCCAGATATACCATCTGCTGTCTTACAATCATTGCACCGACAAAGCTAAAGCGTCCAGCAGCCATTCTTGGCTTCATAAAACGCAGCTCTGTGGAGTCCAGTTAATAAAAGTCAACGCACTTTTGAGTGGCAGAAGAATAAAAATCTTGGGTAGCTAAGTTTCATTTAACATGAGTTTGGTAGGGGACAGATACGTGTAAACATGCACTCATCATGTGTCTATAATTCAGTTTATAAAATAGAATTAATACAGCTTGTGAGATTTTATCACCTGCTATACACAAGCATCAGATACCAAAAAAATAAGACCATCCAGTTGACCCATTGCTATTATCCGATTAACGGTAATCAGATAATATTAACAAATTGTTAACATAAAATTATTATAAAAAAACTATCCAAAAACGAATCATGCACCAATGAATTGTGTATAAATAGATTAGCAACAGTTCCTGGTGTACCGGGGATTACAAGTACCCTTTTTTCATTATAAATAATTTAAGTTTTTTTTTGGTATAAAAACAAACCAAAATAAAATGACCTCACTGCATTACCAGCCTGTGTCTCACCTCTCCATGGATTTAATGTTGTTTTTTCTTAGTGAAATGTGCTAAATCACTCTCCGTCCTCTACGATTATTGGAATCATAGCTGGATTAAGGTTCTATTTTATGTTGGATACATTAAAGGCAATGTTACCAATTTCTCACCTCAGAGGCGACAGAGTGAGAAACGCCATCTGAAATGGATCAAGCAAAGTAGGCCAACTAATTACGTAATTATGCCCCTCCATCCCTTGCTGATAACCCATCATCGAAGTAAATTACACCACAACAGGCCTAAATAGCAGTAAGCCGGGTGCTGCTGGGGATAAATTAAAAGACATAGCGATGCTTAGTTACCCCAAAATAGTTTTAAATGTATTTTGAAACAAGAGGAAATATTTATTCTGTGATTAAGTGAATTTTAAGGTAAATGGCCTTTTCAATGGATGACGCAACTTTTTTGATTGGAAATGTTTTCTGTGCAGTGACGGGGTTTTATGTAACATCATGAATATGCCTTAAATGAAAGATTTTGGTTAAATGCTTGTGATTTGGTACAATTACAACGATCTATAAGGCCATTGACTTGGATTTGTGCAAATGAGGAAAGTTCTAATTCGAAATCCCCTTTGATTAATTTGTAGCAAAGTCAACAAGGTCCATCCTCAGCGTAATACACTGTGTTCCCCAATTAACCTTAACAAATCATGAACGGCATCTGTTTACCAGGCTGAAGACGGTATAGATATTCGGAAAGACCGACGTACTCACCTGTTCTATATCACTGTTTTTTCTGGATTTATAGATGAATTCTCCTATTGCTACAAACACGGATAGGACAAGCCCTGCAGCAAGTACTATGAAGATGCCGCCTATGTTCTCCACCCCTAGAGCACTGGCTTCTTTACTGTCCTCTTCTGGACAGCCATTCCCTCTCCACCACTTCTCCTTCATCATATGTAGCTTCCCTTCTTCTTGCAGCTGCAGTATCGCAATGGTAATTTTGTCTCGGTATGGAGATCCTGCAAAAGAAATGGCAAGAACAAACCGATAACAAATGGTAGCAAAACCAGATAGTGTTACAGTAACACACATGTAAGCAGATTTTAAAGCTGCCAATGAAAAATAATGAAAAAGGCAATCGTCTCATTGTTCTTTTTCATGTAGTGATATGATGTAGGTGAAATGACTAAAACATGATAACTGAAGACAGCCATTTTGTTTCTTCCATTTTGGGTTTGTAATAGCATTGCTTACACATAATTTTTCTCCGATACATGTCCTAGTCAACTGCCTAGTGCAAGGTATAGGTGAAAAGTTATGCTCTACCTAGTGACACTTTGTCGTTTTTCAATGACAGTACACTTTACGATAAGATATGTAGAAAACAGGAGACAGATGCATAAAAATTATGCACAGAGCTAAATTCATGCCCATTATTCTTAATGTAGAGTACAGAACATGTTGCACAAAGCATATTTTTCAGTTTCGAGAAGCATATCGTTCACAAATTACCAGAACCCTTAGAAATCATTTGGTTTGCTATAAAGCTGTATGCCAATAATTTCAGTGCTAAACTGCGAGGGCATGCGAGTTGGCAGAAAACATGAGTTTGTAACCGTAAACTAAGTAGAGTTGACTTTAGTCCAACACTACTGTCTACCTGCATTTGCTCTACATTAACACTTTGCTCACTTATGCATTCTGAACACAAGCAAGCAACTTGCAGATTCATTAACCCCTAAGCTGTGTGTGACTTGTAAATGAGAGTTTATCTGCAGAAATGTTATATAAAGGACATAAAGCATTCAATGAACCGGAGGAAGAGCAAAAAGTGGTAGATTCTCCCAAAATACATCAGGGAAATTCACTAAGATGTGTATAGACTGTATTCAGAAGCAAAAAAACATGGGGAAGATAACGTACCGATTGGGGTCCCAACTCCGTAACCTTTGGAGTCAATAAGTCCTCCAATCTGAGTCAGGTTGCAGTTTCTTTGAGTCACGTACTCAATACTGGTTGACTCCATTAGAAGAGCGTAGTCGGTGGTGAGTACTCTCTGAATTCCTTCATCGTTGTTCTTAACGAGTGCTGTCTGCTGTCTACTGCTCATAAAAGCCCACATCTTCTCATACGTGGATATTTTAGATTTCTGTAGAAAGAGAAACAGGAGATCAGAAAACAAAACCCTACAGACCTTTTGCTAATTGAGAATTAGCCTCCCCGTCATTAAATGTTCAGTACATGAAACAGATGTGACATTTGAATAGAGTTAGAAAAGGATTTACAAAGTGTGTGTGTTTTTTATGGCCTGTATAGTTTAAACAGCAGGCATACAGGCTGATCTGGACATTTTCTAGCCAGAGTCGCCCACTTGGACTTGTACAGACGTATAAAGAACTTGGAACGGGATAAAGTGCGCTCAGTGGGAAGGGAAACCACATTGACAAGGTGCAGCTGGTGTTGGGGACAGGCGATGGGATTATAACATTTAGTGATTTTGACGTTTTGGTATAATTCTAGGTGTTCGCATGGGTTCTATATTTTCAACGCAACTCAGCACAGCTATACCTTTTATGTTTTATGCATATTGCATCTTCATCGTGCTTGTGGAAGGTGTTTACACATTTTGGCTCATGTTGTTCTACTAGCCAAGTTGAAGACCAAATAAGACTTAACTAAGAGGGACCTCCACTTAGATTACGATAAAAAGGAGAGAAAAGGTGACCGGGGATCTACATAATGTCTAGCAAGTGTTTGTAATCTCGGGGCCAGGTGAGGGAGATGATAGGATCTACTTTCACTGCTCCACTGGCACAACAGGGGGTTCTTGTATTATGGGGGGCTAGGACGAGAACCAGGAGAACCAACAAAGGTAGGGGTGTATGATTGTGTAAATATGTTAGTGTGTGGAAGTATGTAAGTGTGTGAGAAAGTATGTTGGTGTGTATGATTGTGTATATATGTTAGTGTGTGTGGGGAAGTATGTTGGTGTATAAAATAAGATAAGTGTATAAAAATAGTTATCGCATGTATATAAATAGATTGAAACTTTCATGTGAATTGGACATTCCTTGAAATTCTCACCAATTCTTTGCTTAGTGAATAGACCCCACAATGTTTTATGTTTTAAAGTTTATGACTGTAAAAATATAATTAAAAATCCTATTATTTACTTAAATGACATTATAATTTTTTAAGCTCAGCACTGATACAAAATGCACACACAATAAAGTACCATTCGTTTAAAGTTTGTTTCCTTCGAGACGACCTGAAGACAGGAGATGTTTTGTAGAATTTCCGAAATTAAATAACATCGGAAGACCAAAAAAAAATCTCGCTTCCCTTGCAAGTTAGGAAAACGCACACGGTTTTTCTATGCGTATATCCTCTTAATTATCTAGCCGAGGATTCTTTAATTAAGCGTAATTCATCACCCATTGAAATACCCACTCATATGCGGTGGTTTCTTAGAAACCGCACTTTAAGAACAATGACATTTTGCAACCTGAATTTCTGTAGCTGTAACATCATTAAAATTCAGGAGGGAAAAAAATAAAAGAAATTTGAAGCGTGACGATAAAACAAAGTATCTACGGTATTAAAGAGACAGCCAACCGGTTTTTATCTCCAGGTAAAAGCAAATGCTGATTTTGTATTATGTAAAATCCCTCAAAAGTAACCCAATCATAGCACCTTATACCGATTTCACAGTAAAAAAAAAGTTGGATATACTACACCATAATCACAGACTATTAGTTTTTTTTCAGTAAATGGTCAAGGAGACCATTATAAAGTATATTCAGTAAGATATCATGATTAGAATCGACTTCCTTATTGTTTATAACTATAAAGTTTTATCTTTTTTTCCCCATTCGAAAAAAACACCTAAATCACCAGGATTTCAGATATAACATAAATTAGCATTTTATGAAATCTAACATCTGTGGTATTTATATCATTTATATGTTATGTGATCACTTGGCGTTGAAACGTAGACAAACAGTTTTTTCTTTAAAAAAGTAACAAGGAGGTCCTAGCTAATTATCCTTACCTTGAAAAAAGTCATCGTTGATCCATCTCTTACGGCTCCATATTCTATCTTTGTTTGTTTCGCCAAATCATCTGCGGAATCTATAGGCGACTCCATCCTCTCCACTGTTAAGAAGGCCGCCAGATTTGCAGTGTAGGAGGATATGATGATCAGGGTGAAAAACCACCATATACCACCCACAATTCTGGTGGAAAGGGCTTTGGGCATTAGCTCTGATCCTGTCGTGAGACATAGTCATGCGTAAATCAAAGCAGCACACAATGCAGTCACGATTGGCACTGGTTTGGGACAGGGCGCCATGGACTTAAGTCTACGATTAAGGGATGTTTAGTGACAAGGTTATGAAAAAATATAAGCCTATGACGTGTGTCCCATATTGATTAAAAATTAAAACTTCTATGAGAAAATGTTTCCATTTTTGATCAAAAAACGACTTTTTCACTACTGGCAAAAAAAAGTCCATACAATACACGGAACACTTTTAAACTTAGATTCCTATTGGCTGTTAGTAAGGGATCCAACAGCCAAGGGATTTAATGCAAAATTATATATATGTTAATTTGTATTGTAAATTAGAAAATTTGTATTCTACACACTTTTGGAATTTTTGGAGTACCTGGTAACTTTGTTTTTTTTTTTGGCTGGTGAGATAAATGAGGGACCCAGCGGCGGAATCTACAGCAAAATGTATATTCGTTGGAATATTTATGATGTGAATTTTAGAATCTTTTTTTTTTAGACACGTCTAGGATTTTATGAAAATGAGAGAAGTAACGTTTTGTTCAAAAATGAAAACCTTTTACAAAGTTTCAATGTTTATTCATTAACGTTCCTTTATGTTTAATCATATCGGTGTAATGTATCAGTCAGGATAAGTGATTCCATTCCAGATCTGTTAAGAACCTAGGTTCTTCAGCTTCTGTAAAGTGAAATATAGCTTTCTTTTAGCAGAAGAACATTTGACTGCTCTGCTAACAAGCAACTTTTTTTTTTTTCTTGTCGATCAGGTTGCTCTACACCTTGTCAGACACAACGAAGATACTCAACGTCAAGCCTGGCACGAGATGCGAAATGTTTACACAGAATGCGCGTTTCAATTAAATGGCAAGCAGCTGAGGTCTCCTGGGTGCCTTGGTGTCCCAATAACAATGAAACCACACCGATTTCCAGGTACCAAACACGTGTGTGGCACACAAGAGCACTTGACACCAAGTTCCAACGGCACCTTGCTGTGTTTATCTAGCCGTTATTACCTGCCTTATTGTGGAAGTGTTGGCAGTATTTGTTCTACGCTTTTTCTTTTACAATGGGATGTGTTCTTATATACACACACACAGCAGAGAGCGCTTAGGTTCTTCTTTTAAGCCAAAAACTAGTGATTATGTGTTTCTGCGCTGATCTCACCACCCTAACGGGAACACTTCTGTAAAATCTAGATTCAATGGAGATATACAATTGGGTTTTTAAGTCATTCATCAACATCGAGTCCCATGAACCTCATCTAACCTGAAACCAGACAATGATAGGAGAGGATCTTGAGAGTTCTAATTCAGCAATCATTGTTGGAACCCTCAGGGGTTTTTTGGGGGGGGTCTGGGGGAAGCAGGTTTAGCGATGGCACCAGATTTGAATGTACTTGATGGATTACTTGCGGTTGAAAGGAGGAGATGGGGCAGTCTGGTAGAGAATGGAGTTTCAAACAGATGGGACAGAATAGCTGCGTTAAATGTAGTCTAGGTTTGCAGATTATAACAAAGACTAAAGGAATCTAAACATTTGCATTTCTTTGGCATCACGGAAGCTCATGAACAAGTATATTTTAACTTTTTTACCTATAGACTTGATGGTAGATGCTTGGTGTTCCTGCTATATAAGTGATACATTAGTCTTTTTTTCTTACTGATAATTTAACCCAATTTACGACTGTACTTTATTATGGGTAGATTACGTTTCCCAGAAACCATCAATAAAATAATTAAATCTGATAGATCAGTGAAATTGAATTAGTCGTATTATATTGCTTATTGCAGCACACGTCACTTTTTATGACTATAAATAGTCGAAAGGTTGTTGGTTTAAACTAAAATCTGTTTTGGGGAACATTCATATAATGCATTTTTGTCATGTTTGGTTTTTCTGTGAGTTTTAAATAAATGTGATGGCTAGGAACATACCAGGACCAAGAACAATGATTGAAATGCAAATCTAGTACTTCTTGTAGGACTAGAATTCTAGAATTCCAGAACTAGATCTAGATCTAGAACTCTTACAGTTGTCCACAGGTTTATTGCTTATTTTATTATAGTTAATTTATTGATTGAAACTTACAGGAATCTACTCACTAACTCAGTATTGGTCAAAATCACACTTGCCATTGTTGGGTGACTTTCCCTGCTTAATCACCTCACTGGGCTGATGCTTTATGGCAATGCTAATGAAGTCCGATGAAATACTGAACATTAGTTAGATCAATGACAAAAACATGCAACTGTTTCTAGCCGAAATCTGGGTCAGAGACAATACTTGCTGTAGTCTCTTTAGTGCCTTTTTACGGCAGACATGACAGCCAATCCTGATCCAGACTTTGCTCACGCTCTGCAGAAAAGAGAAAGTCTGATCATCACATTTAAGAATTTAAACCAAATGGCTTCCAGTCAAGCACAGACAACAAGCACTTCGGCAACAAGAAAGAAACAAAACATAACAGGGGAGAGACTGATTATTTTTTTTGTTTAAACTCCATATGTCGAACCCCTTCAGCTCTGGAGGGATATGCCTGTGGGTGCAGTCCAGGCCCTTCCAGTGATGAACGGGTCAGCGAAGGACCGCTGGCGATCACACGTACCACACGTTTTGTGCATGGAAACATTTAGCCTCAAATGACTTTTTTTTTGTTTCTACATCCTGAAAGACAGAAAGCAGAGTCTGGTTGGGGCTGACTGTCATGTACCCAAGGTAGTGGTAACGAACAGACTGCATCCCACAGTTTGCTGTGGATGATGGTAAACTCCAAAGGCAGGATCAGAGACACAACCTCGGGTACCCCGGCCACTGCCGGCTCGGACTCCCATGACGTCCAACCATCAACCGATGCCCAGAGGTTGCCATCTTTGAAAGTATGCTGGCAGTCGAGCATCATGGAAGTTCTAGAGTCGGCAGTAACCAGGTCGCCAAAGGTTGTCCATCTCTTAACAGGACATTACACATGGATAGAGGAAAGGAGGCATTCGAGAGGAGGCAACGACAGCTACAAAACCTGCCTGATACTGTAAAACCTCATACCGCTTACTCAAAATATATATATTATATTATAACAGTTCGCAATAAGATCTGATTGAATGGTGCAATGTTGCTTGTGCAATTTGAAAACAATCTGGATGAAATTTGAGTTGTGTTTCTAGCGTTATTTGGCACATTCTATTTTATCTTTAGTAATCTACTTGGAGATCAGTGAGCCATCTCCCAAAAATACATGTACATAAAGGCTAATGTTATCGGGATCACCCACAACGTTTTTCTGTCCTGCGGGATCTTTGAATTCGCTGATCACTTCTTCCAGAAAAAAAACAACACATGCTACAAAAATAACTGGTTTAAGTCTTAAAACACAAATTATCACTGAGACGGGAAATACCGCAAATTAATTAGTCATTTAATTAGTGACACCTTCTTTGAAATTTGTAGTTTCTATATGGACTCATGTTATAATGTTTGAGTTGAAATCAAGTAATAACGGAGCTATTTTTGAGCAGTTGATATGCTGTATGATGCGTTACTAATCCCTCCTTTCCTATTCTTGGAGATTATTTTGCCAGTTACCGCAATGACCTGGATACAAACAAAAGATCTAGATGTTTCTGCTTGTCTTCTAGTTTCTCTACAAGTCAGAAACACGCTGAAGGTGAGTTTATGAAGGTGGCTAATGTACTGATTTGTGACATATATATATATATTATAAATTATATACCCAGAAGAAGAATGAAGCAGACCGGTCAACTTTCCAAATGTCTTGCCACAATGACGTTGTCCCCAAGGTCTTTTTCAGTGCTCTAAAGCCAATAGGGACCAAAAATCTAAGTGAACGCATCGAGATCTCACGACTGTCAGTCCATAGAAATGTGCACTTAAAACAAAAAACCCAGATCCAAGCAAATAAATACATCGCTTCACACTTCCCATTGTGCTCTTTGGTCTTTGAGTCCATCAGCCTCAGGTAGCAAGATTGGTTAAAATTTCTTTATCTGGTTTCCTAAGTTTTTTCCTGTTACAAAACTTTACATTACGTTATTCATGCCCCCATGAAAAATGTAATTTTCTTTTTTAGGGGAATCTCTTTGTATGTAGTTCAGGTTTATGCCTTTTATTATGAGGAACATATATTTTATTGTATCGACGTCAGCCAGCTATTCCTGTAACCGGCTTTATCACGGACGTCTTTATTTAAACTGCCGAGAATGGCACAAAAAAACCAGATCAGTTAATGGCGCATTTACAAACTGGACAGCGCCGTAATCCACTCCTACACAAGCGGAATCTGTGTGTGGAATACCGAAGGAATGTGGTGCATTCATTCACACAAATTACAGTGAAGTATAGCAGATTAAAGAAATACAATTATTGATGATTGATGGCTAAGCAGAAAAATGCCAGAATTTCTATAATGTGAAAATACTTGTATTCTATTTATATGTCTACGTTTATGCGTACACACCGGTTTGCAATAATTAAGGTGCCTGTTCATTCATTTCAGTCGTAAAGTACTGACGTGTTTGGTTTTCAGTCGTGATTAATAATCAAGCCAATCATGGTATTAAAAGTTTATGTTGTTATGTATTACCTTTAAGTGTCAGGGTACAATCAACTTCCCTCTGACACTTAAAGGCTTAAAGGTTATTCATTATTAGAGTGAAAGGCTTGCGTCTAACTCAATAATCTTTATAAAGAAAATAACTTCCAGGACAAAGTTATAAACATGGTGCGATCGTAGAGAAGCCCAGTAGAATCTTGGTGCAACCTTCCTGCATCTTGTTGTGTTACTATGACCCTGGTATTTGTGCCGCTGTCTTAAAGGGGTTTTGGGGTCTCTATATTCTATAAAATGTGTGGGTTTTTTGCCAAGCTAATATCAGGGTTTACAGTATATAAAGAAGGGACACATGGTGGAGTTTACCAACACAGAAGCCCCGAAGCAGACTGTGGGATGTGTGTGAGAAGGGTTTGTGACCTGTATACCTTGCTGCATGAGAGCTCCAACGCCAAACCAGAAACTATTAAGCAAAGTGAAATTATTTTCCACCACGTCTGAGTCTGGGTTGCACGGGTGTGGGTTATACCACTCGTACGGCGTGAACCTGTGGTTGTTAACAGAAACAGTCTGTAAACATCAGGAAAGCAAAGAGAATGTCAGAGAACCTGCTAATGCAGAAAGAACAGAGAGAGAGAGAGAGTGAGATCAACGCAAATATCAATCATAGACATACAAACAGTTTCATTTTACTTTCTACTGGTGCAGGCAAACATAAGAGTTAATTTACAGTCGTATAAAGAGTAGTGAAAGTGAGGACGTAAGCAGTTCATGGCCAAAGGATGACAAATTTATTGGGTGTTAGGCAAAAAGAGCAAGTGTGGTTCAAAAGTGCTGTAAGAGGATCGCTTAAGAAGAACAGTCCATTGGCTGCTATGGTAAGTCCACCATTATTATGACTTTTGCACCATGATTGCTCTTTATATATAACCCCTAGTGTTTGGCGATCTGCTGTTCGCATCCATCTATTATTTTTATTTACGTAGCAACAACACGTATGTAGCACTTGGGTATGTGCATGGGGTGTGACGAACTTGACAGACAATATCTTCTAGGTCCCATTTTGTCCCATTTTAGCACTACAAAAGTACACTTTTTGTGCCTCCAAGCCACTGTGGGAGTCTAAAATGTAGGATAATCTAAGAAATTATACGGCATCCTAGGAGCCACTGCTGATCCCCTGTGACAGGATGGACATGTTATGTGATCCCATGGAAAAAAAAGTGAGGCTAGGTGCAAACAACCAGAAAGAAAATCACTGAGGGGGTGAGTGAGAGGGTAAGGAAAGGAATATGTATGTGTGAATCTGTGTCTGAGTGAGAGTGTATGCATAAGTGTGTGTGTGTTCATGTGTGTGCATGAATTTATATGTGTGTGAGCATGAATGTGTATATGTAAGTGTGTGAGAAGACTATGCGTTAGCATGAGTGTGTGAGTACATATGTGAGTTAACGGGGGAGGGAACAGGACCTGGCTTTACATGATTCCCAGCCAGAAGGTGCCAACCTTTCCCTGTCTGTGACCCAAGGATGGTCCGAGCACCACGTCCTTGACATAGGTCATGTATGCCTCTTTGTAAGATGTTGTCTAACTGGGACCCATCTTGTTGAAAAACCCCATTTTATGCTGTATTATACCATTAAATTAATTGTGGCCCAAACCTTTGTTTATTATTATAATTGTAATATTATAATGCGGACAACATCAAGTTCAACAAGTATATTGTAGTTGAGATTAACCATCTATTTTTGAAAATAGACCTTTTTATTACAGTTTTGTTGAGAATATAAATGAATCAAAATACAAAAATTGTTCTTTATATCAAGATTTATTCATCTTGAAGCCACTGAAGTCTTCTGAAGAAGCTGACTGAACAGGAAGATAAATGTAATCGGTGTGTGAGATTTGCTTTCAGGGAAAGTATTTAATCCCAGATTGCTGTGGACAAGTATTATGAAGTTTGAAATGACTAATATGCTCTTTTAGTAAAGTGTGAGTAATTTTCATGTCACACAAACAAAAATATTTATTTGCCAAGACAATAGAGGTCTACAGAACTCCGGTGAAGCTCCTACGAACAATCAGGTTTATATTAACAATAAAAGCTGATAATAGCAAGTTCTTCAATAGTACACAAAAACCGGCTACTGAAGAACAATCTGCCAAATATATAAACTGTCTCAGAAATAATAAAGGGTGTCAACTGGCATTTTTAATTTATTCTTATTTTTCTTCTTTCCCTGCTATCCCTTGCAATATCACCTAAAAAAACCTTCATATTACTCATTAAGCTCGGTTTACTGCAGCCCGATGTTTTCCATTTCTACACCTTTTTTTGTCCATTTCCCTCAACGTCTCTCCTACATCTCCCTATAGAATTCATGTAGCCTTTGGGCCTAGGAACAAAACAAAGACTAAAACGTATCATTTAATGCTTACCAGTAAAATTAATACATTTATGAGCATTTTTCAATTTGTTTGTGTATAAAGAAAATATCCACCTTTTTTTCTTTTGACAAGGCAGTCCTCTTTTCTTTTACTTTTAAAAAGATGTGGTTGACCATACGTTGTGTATATAGTATTTATAATATATATATTATATAATATATACACTGAATATTCAAATAGCATGTGAACTTAGGTATCCACTCAATATGTAAAACTTCTATGATGATCATGCCCAGTGGGATAAAGGTTTTTAGAGCTTTTTTAGGGTTCCTCACAGGAGCCAGAAGACCCACGGTTCTTCCTGTCCTCAGGGTCCCAGCTGGGCATTTTTAGTACCCCAGCCAACAGGTCAACTTATATAATGTCAAATAGGCCCTGAAGCAGCATTGTCCCACCAAGGATTTGCCTTTCGTGTCCTATGGCAAGACCCGGCCTGCCCGTCTTGTTTGAAGGAGGAACTGTTGCTTTCCTTGTTTCCAGACACCTGGTACCAACTCCCCCGATACAGAAGAAACCCCGCGTTAATCTAAAGCTCTAAAAGCATTATCCAGGCAAACCCAGTAACTTAGCCTTTCTCTAGAGCATTTCCGAAACATGCCCTCCAGCTATAGATAAAAGGAGTGTCAAAGGGTACGTTTAAAACGGCATATTCATTTGAATTTCCCAATTAATTAGACAGGGGAAAAAAATGATTTCCCTTTAAACGTCTGGCAATAACCTGAGAATAGCGATCTTTGTGTCTCCACGCGGTAACGTCAGACCGTGTCTGTGGGATTTGTAATTACAGAGCTCCTTTAATTGCCGATGTCACACCAAATACATTTTAATTACTGTTTCTACATTATGATTAATCTCTGAATTTATTAACTCTTATAACTCAGGGGGCTTGCTTTAGCCGAAGTAATGAAACCAGATTGTAATAAACCCACTAATTAACAAGTAAATATTCGGAGATGACTTTCAACATGCTTCGGAAAATAAAAACAGATTTATGCTTTATTTTATTTTTTTATATTAAACATTACACCAGGTTTCTACTAATTTGATGGGGAAAAGGCTGAATTTGTAAGAAGGTTCATGTAGGGCTTGAATGCATCAAAAATAATTGCTTTATATATTAGGGGAACGTTAATCAAAATACTTATTGATGAAATTAGGGCTTTATTGCTAAACAGCTAAATTCACCAAAAACATGTTTTTAGTATATATATATACCAAAGTGGTTGTGTGATATATTACAAACACCACAGACATGATGAGCATTATGGACATAAAAACACTATTTTGTTTATTATTATTATTTTTTTACACTATACTCTATGGCGGTATTATAACCTAATACCTAATTTCTTAGTAAAAATCACGATAATACGGAAAGCATAGTATTCATTATGTAATTTACAATGTTGCTAAATGGCAGCACAGACATCTAATTAAAATATATTAATATACTGTATTATAAAGGTAGCGGGGCCATCCCTTGATATCAGCTTTCGTTATTTTCATTAAGTATCCCTTGATATAAGTATCAGCTTGGGTTACTTTCATTAACAAATAATATTACATGAACTAGAATGTAGGCGACTTACCTCGCAATGACAAACAACACACAACTCACTCCCAGACAGGCAAGTAACACATACATCCAGATGTCAGGAGAGAGGGGATTGAGAAAGGAGAATACGCCGGGATTTGTACCATTGGGCTTCCGGTACAAAATGCTGATACCCAGCGTCATAAATGGCTTGGAGAAATCGATCACTTTCTCCCTGACGTAGGTAATGGTAAGAGGCGCTACCGCCAGATCGGCCTTCTGTCAAAAGAAGAGGAATCGGGATAAGACACACAAAATGGTAGAGCCTCAAGCTAACATTTCAAATGCTCAAAACAATAGAGTTATTAATAAGAAGCCGCTAGTGAATATTTTCTGTATGAAAGATGTTTTTTTATATATTTTAAGTAAACATGTAAGCATTTCCATTCTTAAGTTCAGAGATGGTTGTACCTTAAATGCAACTATGGTAGGCATTCTTGGTACTATACTGGGGTGTGCAACACAAAGACTCTACGTATTTTAAATATATGATCTCCAAGAAGAATTATTGGAAGCCCTTAAATACACGTCAAACATTCAACAAAGTGCATGATGCCTGCCAGCTCCCTTCATAAATAAATACGTAATAAATCCTGGCTTCTCTCACATGGTCAATGAGTTCCCTGACCATTCCGTTCCATTCTCCTTTGTCATTCTGAGCTCCGTATTTGCCATCGGCTACCAGCCTGACTTCATAAATGAAACCTAGTATGTTGGAGAGTTCTTTTAGTAAATCCAAACAGTAGCCCTCAAATCTATCATTTCCATAAAGCGGTTTGTCAGACTTCTTATACATGACATACGGGTCCTCCTGTAAAAAGAAGAAACAAAATATAAAGACATGGAATGGAAATGTAATTCGCAGGCAGTAATTTGCTGAAGATTAAAGGGATGGGGTCCCCGACAGCCCCACTAAAGAGAATTGCATATTAAAGAACTCCGAGTACCTTCTTATGCATTCTAAAAATTAAATAAAGCCCTTACCTATGGTCTGACAATTCTTGCCACTGATTGACTACTTGAAGCAGCCAATCACTGGCATTAAAAACGTGATTGAAGTACAGACTTTCATCTTACATTTGAAGCTATTTACATCCAAATTGGGAATTACAGTAATTTTCATCCATAGTCCCCCGTCCTCAGGAGCTCAGAAGTAATTAGACAAAATAAGAATCAAACGAAATTATCATTCCTAATACTTGGTTGAAAATCCTTAGCAGTGAATGTCTGAAGTTTGGAACCCATGGACATCACCAATTCCTCCCCAGTGGTGCTTTGCCAGGACTTGAAGGAGGCTGCCTTAAGATGCTACTTGTTTGTGGGTCTTTCTGCCTTCAGCTTTGTCTTCAGCTTGTGAAATGCATGGTCAGTTGGGTTGGGTGAAGTTAGGTCATTGAAGAAATGTCCACTTCTTTTGCTTTCACAGAATGTTTTGGGTCACTGTCCATCCTGTGCTGTTTTGAAGCATTCGGCTGAATCTGAGCGGATAGTATACCCCTATATCCTTCAGAATTCATCGCTTCTGCCAGCAGTCATATCTTCAACACTAGTTCCTCAGTTTTTGTTTTCTGGCAAAATCTAATCTGGCCTTCTTACTCTTGCGATTTACGAGTGGTTTACACCCTGTGGTAAACCCTCCGTATTTGCTTCCATGAAGTCTTCTCTTGATTGTAGACTTCTGCTATCATCCACTAGTTGCCTTCTGTGGTCGCTCAGGTCTGTTGATGTTGGAGAGCTCACCAGTGGGTTCCTTCTTTTTCAGAATGCGGCATATTGTTGTCTTCTAATGTTTTTTTCCTATCTCTCTGATGGGTTTGTTTTGGTTTTTCAGCGGAATGATGGCCTGCTTTGCTCCCCTTAACAACTATTTGGACCCAGCTTCTAAATACAAAATCGACATTTGAAATCAACCCCAGGCCCTTAACTGCTTAACTGTTAATTAAATAATGAGGGAACAGTCCGCTCCTGGCCATGAAACGGATTCTCACTCAATTCTCCACCTAATTTTGAGAGTCTGAAAAAGGGTGGTGGGGGGGGGCATATATGAAAGTTTCTGTAATTCATAAAGCATTCACACAATTTGGATGCAAATGCCCTCAAATGAAAGCTGGAAGTCTATACACGGACCTAGCTGTTTATGTTATTCTGACGATGTCATAAGTAAGTTATTTAAATACATTGGTGTTAAGTAGGTCACTATTTTAATGAATCATTTTATTAATATATAGAGGGAATGCCCCGTCCCATATAAGTTCATACGACAATTTACATGTAGAAAATCTATTAATTCATAGCCGTTAAAGAAAAAACGACTTTTTCCTGATTTAGCACCCTTTTAAACCCATACACTGTGTGGATCCGGGGAAACAAGAAGAATATGATGAGAACCCTAAAAACCCGTAACAAGATGGGCTGGTATTTTCATTATTATAAATTATTTGAATTCCTATTTTGATTGATGTTTTAGATGCGTAAGATAGAAATTGGTTTCAAAATAACGCTCTGGAACATCTGATGGGTAAAGCATTGGCACTCAAAGGGTTAAGAAAAGGTTTATCCACTCAAAAGAAAAAAACAACCTTTCATAGTAGACTGCTACCTCATCAATCAATATTAAATCAAAATGGTCAAAAGACAAAAATCTGTGAATAATAATCAGCAGGTTTTTAATGCTTCACTGTTCTAATTTGAATTTCTAGGACATCTACGCTCTGTTTGCATTAATTCCGATTTTATTCATCACATCAACGAGTCTCCTTATTGAAGTAATTTGTTCAATTAAGCTGTGAATGGAGATTTCCAGCTAGGGATGGGAATCTATCTTACGTTATGGATAATACTCATTGATCCTCCATTAGCTCGTGGTGCCGAAGTGCTTGATTGATCTACTGCCGAAATATCACGATAAGAATACTCAATGTAAATTGGAGGGTCCATGGATTACATTTTTATTATTTTGAACAGTGTTCTACCTTCCCCAGATACCATAAGTAAATAAGTAAGCACTGCATGAACGGTAACTATTGAGCCATCCATAAATATGTAATAGCCTTCAGTGCCAGAGCGGACTATATATATAACAGCACTGAGGCCATTAATCAATATTGCTTTCCCTAATCAAATAATTTATGTTATCTTCACTTTTACCAATCCTAACCCTTATTTGAATGGAAGATTATTGTTCATTGATACATTGGCCGGTACTTACCAGAATGGTTGTAACTATGAGAGTTCTGTTGGCCAGTGAATCTGTTATGTTGTTTGACTTGTCTTTAGAACCATCTGTCATATTAAGACCTATGTTTGAATTCCAGACTCCGATCTACACAATACAAAACACTTACGTTAGGATCATTGTTGGCTTCAAAAGAGAATACATTTTGAAAATCGAATGCGGGAACAGTGGACATTAACAATAACGATGAAGGTGTGAGTCACAAAATACATATCCCCAGGAGCTATTAGACAAACAGAAAAGTTAAGGTTGATGCCTTCTGTACCAGAAATAAGACTCCCGCAAGATTACTTTACAGAACTTGAAGAATTCTGACAAAAGCCAAAGTATTTTTTTTCACCATTGTTGACATTTTCAAAAAACAAGACGTGTCTTCTGAGATAGACCTCATTTTTCACAGTTCATCAAAAAAAGTCAAGTTTATTTTTTTTCCCCACCACTGTTGGGATTTTCAAAAAACAAGATGCATGTTTCCAGGTATCTTGTTTTCTGACACTCATGAAAAGAAACAAAAAAATATGTTAAAAGATATGAGGAACTTTCATTTGAATTAAACGTCATCACCTAAAGACCATCACCTCCTCACTCTATGACCTAATGAACCACAACACACAATAGATTTCACTGAAGATTGTATGCATATGAAGTGTGATTCAGTATGTCTCAAAGTTGAAAGATCCAATCACTAATATCCTCAAAATCTACTAATTTCTAACAATGTTGTGAAGAAACAACAAAAAAAGATTTTTCGTATCTACTTACATATTCCTTATTTCAATGGCGCACACTGATACCGACCTTATCATGGCGACCTTTTGTACAATTTACTTTTTGTGGACATGTTTAAATTATATATGTTACTTGTAACCTTACACTTACTAAAGTGCTAACTTCCCCAGAAAAAAAAAAATACACAAAAAACTGCATTAAGCTCTACCACTTTTGCTGGAGGGCTGTCCCACCTATCTACCATCTTCTCAGTGAAGTAAAAAGAAAGAACAGTATCTTCAAGGTGTGCTATTAGAGGGTTAATTTGTTAATTGATATTTAAACAGTCCCAGGGTTAGTCCAATTAGGAAGTTCCTTGGTATGATGGCCTCCACATGTGCATATGGTCTATTTAGATCCCATTTAGCACTAGAAGGGCTTGATCTGGCGTCCCAAGCCAGCACAGACCTCCATGGACTGCATCCATCCCCCTTAAGACACTGAGCCGTGGGTTATGACATCATACCCGGGTGTTCCGTCGTGAGGATGGCGGCCACTGAGGGGGTAACTGGGGTGCAGCCCCCCGGGTCATGCATAGGGCAACGGCAGAGGTAAATATACAGAGATTCCATTGCGCAACGCAGAAGTTCATTCTGATTAACTAGTTAAGTGTCAGATGGAAAGATTACAACCTAGAGGTCTGAATTCTTTGTATATTGGTGGTGATCACATTTATATTACAAAAACTGAGTGTTTTGGGTTTTTTTTTTTATATTTCTAGTTGTTGAAGCCCATGATCCATCAGGTTCTTTATAATCTTAACTTTTACTGTAAAAATAGAGCGCTGTCTTTACGCAGTACCCATGTGGTTGTCAAAAGACATAGTCTCTTCTTCTTCAACTGCCCCATGAGAAATGACCTTGTCAAGCCAAGATAAGTGAACTGGAATAATGCAGTTTTACTGCCTGCAGCTAGAACCAGTTATGAACTTTTATAAGTGATGTGTAAATTGTTCTGACCCTGAGGATTTTATTTCGGCAGCCGAGGCAGTTTTTCATTCCTTTTCGTAATCACAGGAAATTATCTTTTTTTTATTTTTTTTTTGCTCATTTCGGCCTCACTGTAACAGCAAAACAAATTTATGGTGAAGATTCCTTACGTACGCGATATGTGAATTTCGGAATCCGTTTAACAGCATGGAGTAAAAAAAAAAAAAGAATCTTTGAGCTTGTGATAACAAAAAAAAATCTAACAAAACCCAATTTTAAAAAAGTCACAATTATATACACTGATCTGTGAAATGGCGTTGCTTTAATTGATTTGACAAAATCCCTTCCATTTTGAATTGTTCCGAATATATATTTATTTATTTATTTTTTAAATAAATATTTTGCGGCTACTCAGATCATTGCTGTGATAGAGTTTGTTTACTCCTGTGAGAAAAAAAAAAATAGTTATTTCTCGGTTGAATTGCAATTGTGATTTTCTGATTAAGCCTCCAGGGCAATAGTCTTCTAACCAAAATGCCAACGAAGAAGCTGGCTGTTACGACTGGAATGGAGGTGAAGAAGTCAAATTGCAAAAAAAAAAAGTAAAAGGAAGAACGTCCGCTTCTTAACAGGACGGGACATAGAAGTTGACAGCAGATAAGAAGAACCATTCGGCCCATCTGGTCTGCTTGCATTTCCCTGATGTAAAGACTTAAACCTTAATCAGTCCTTGGTTCTGTCTTAGGTTCAGAAGCTATACGCCTATCTAATGCATATTTAAATTCCCTCGTTGTATTACCCTCTACCACTTCCCCAGGGAGGCTGTTCCACTTATTTCCCACCATCTCAACAACAAAAAAAATAAAAAAATATTCTTTTCTTTTTCTTAAAGCTCCAACAACTTCAACTTCATTCAAAGGGTTAATGCAAAAGTAGAATGCATAGACTAACGAACCGTTACATTCCAGCTAAGCCTCTGATCCTCTTGTTTTTGATTTAGGCCTCTTAATTATTTTTATGCACAAACTATAAATATTTATTATAAAGAATACTTTTTGACATAATGCAAACTAAAAAATGGGAAACAAGGACATATGATGCAATACACCATTATCAGTCATATATATATATGATGTAGAATATAAATTCTGTAATGCTTAGAAATGATACAATAAGATTATATATATATATATTATATATATATAAGGTGATTTATATATATATAATGGTGATATATATATTATATATATATCACCATTATATATATATATATATGACATTCTGGGCAGCAAAAAACTCTATATGGTTAACAGCAGTAGCTGACAGTTTTTAGGGGCCATAGGGAAGGATTCATCTCTAGAAATCAGTATGAAATAGTACAAGACGTTTTGCAATCGCAGTAAACTTTTTACGAGCCGTGGCTATCGGGCTTCTGGGGTCTAACAAGCCCTGCTGGGATAGATTAAGAGGTAGAAGTCAGGGGGTTAAAACATTAGCCGGAAAACCTGGTTCTTGACAATAAGAAAGAAGGCGCTACCTGTGCAGAACTTTTATTAGAAATGCCTTCTAAACTTTTTTTATGGTGTGTTTAAAAGATATTCACACACATATAGGCAGCTGTTTAAGCTTTATGGTTGGTGCTGAGTATGTTTAAGGGAGACGAGACCACTCTTACCAACAAAGATGCTGAATATAGTGGAATTTCAAAGAAAAAAAGCTTGTAGTCTAATCTTACCACTACTACAAGATATTTTTGGGTGGAATTTATATTATATATATTATATATATTACACACACACATTATATTAATTGTATTAATACTTTATTCAACAAGAAAAGTAAAATCAATGTTTCCAACCAGTGAGTTGGCGAGATGGGGACCGGCCGAGTAGTTATTATTGATTTATAATATATATATATATATATATATATATATATATTAGTTAGAAATTGCTAGTCCATTTAACCTTCTCAACATATCCCTAACTTATTTAATGTAGATGAAGCAAACCAAGATCCCCGTTTTAGCTCAGGCCAATTTTTTGCATAAAAGAGGAAAAAACTATTTTGTAACTCAATGGGCAGTCAGAATAATCTACCAGCTGTATCAAGAAACAGATAAACTATTTAGCTGAAATAAGCTATATCTGTAAGGTAAATTCCATACATTTAACAAAGGTAAATTTAGCATATAAAGGAAAATGCGTCATGACATTATATTATGATATCATGATATGATATTCTAAGGAAATTCATCGCCATGGACTAAAGCACCTCGATTGTTACAGAGCCATTAGGTATCCGAGAAAGATATTTAGAAGAAAAATAATGTACTTTGTTTTACACAAATATATTGTAACATTAAATAAATAACATTGTGATACCGTCATACCCAGAAAACATTCTAAACTCCTAGAAAAGAGGGACATCAAGGAGGAAACAGGGACATAGGGATTTGGTTCTCTAGGAGAGATATTTCGGGGGGGGGGGGGTTGTGACTGATGGACAAAAATAAATACACATTACAATAATTACACCACATCATAGTTTGTTTGTTGTGAGAGCAAGCAGATAACCGTGTTACAGACATTTAATAAAATATTCTCTTACAGAAGTGGGAGAAGTGTGAACGCAGGTGATAAGGTTTGAATAGGATGACGTGATGCCATGATGAAAAACAACTAACAACAAAACACATATAACATGTAATATTACACGGAAACACGGATTATGGCATCAAAAGTATTTAAAAAAAACATCATAAATCAAGAGTCATACTAGCAGGTCATCAATAGACAATAGCGTTGGAATGATACATTTTGACAAAGTCTGAGCTTATCAGGTTAAATAAAGAAAACTAAAAAAAAACAAAAAAAAACGTCCAACCTCAGCGATAAATTTGGAAGCATAAGTTCAGATACCAAACTCCAGCTCTTTAGGGGAGGACTGGTACCTTCTAGCCTGGGGGCAGGTAAAGCAAAGTGGTCTCATGGGCTCTTTGCCCCTGCCTGGTAGCTAACATACGCCACACGTATTTACGCACATTTTCAGGTCACTAATAGCAGCATTAACATATTTGCGCGGATGCCTTAGGCATCCACTGTGGCCGCCATACTTACTGATCAGTGACTTTATATTATGTCATATCCCAGCACTCCACCACTTCAGGGCACAAGGCTCCTCTGAAGAGTATGCCATGAAGAATGCGCTGGCTCAGCACAGTCCTCCATAGTGTAAATGGACCAGATGAAGGAGATCCGGGGTCTCCTTTGTAACTAGCCCATTTAGCATTGGTGTCCAAAGAGCCTGATTGCCGAATAGGACCTCCTGCCCCAGGTTTGGTTGCGGAGGCTCTACTGTACCCTCAGAGCTACCACCCTAGGACTAGTTGGTCTCGGCTAGAATGCGCCTCTGCTCAGTAGGAGAAATAGGGATTGGTGATCCTGTGCCATCCCTGTGATGGGAAATTATAGGCTACATGGAAAAAGGCTATGGTTCCAAATGTTCTAATGTACAGACATATGTAGACAGATTTTTCTGCATTTAAACCGGCTACTCGATAGCGCAGTAAATCATCATGATTTGATTTCCATGCAGCACCCCATTCATTCTGAGGAAAGACAAATGTAACCACGAGGAGCAGGGATTTTAGAACCGATAGGCATCCTGTGATTGGGGCCTCAATGGCAGCTGCATGCAGTCCTACCGCCAACCTTATCTCTCAGGTATATCATGATTTCTTAAAACTATTAAGTTATGGATGCCTGAAGGTTTCCCCATCCCTCTATGTATAAGAGGCAGGAGGGGTCCGTGAGCAGACAGAGTTGGGGATCGTCGGAGTCAAGGACTCCCCCCCACTCCCCTGTGACCGATGTCTGCCATGGAGGTCCACCTATTAGGATTCATCTCCGCAGCCTCTTGAGTAATAATTAATAATTCCAATTTCGGTATTACTCCCGAATTCCAACGATAAATATCACTTCCCATAATTATCATAAAACCTATTGCATTTGCTGACAATTATAACTTCTGGATTTTAGTGGATCTTCCCCATCGTGTACATATGTTTAAACTAATAGTGTGTATAGAAACAGACCAAACAAACACAACATAAGGTTCCATAAGATGATTACTACATGTCTTATAATTGCAGTTTATAGATACATTCCATGCAGGATTTTCTCAACTGGTTCTTAGCTAATTTAATTTTCAACGTTCAAACAAGCAGTCAGTCACTTACATGGGACTTTTAAAATTTAAAAGTGTTAAAAACTAGGAATGGTGATTATTCTACCTATTTTTTTATAAAAAATATATATTTTTAAATGTAATGTCACCCAATATCACCGATCTATTTCAGTAATGGGTTTACTTATGTTGCAATGTGTTTTGTTTTTTTTATCACTAGCCCCTCTGGCAACACAAGGATTATAAAATCATTTAAAACAGAGGAAATTAGGAAAACAAATCTCTAAAGGGTTAATATGAGTCTCCTGTGGTGTTCGGCATGTTTTTCCCCAGAACTAAGGCAATTGTGTATAAAATGATCCAATGAACAAGAAATAAAATAATCTTATTCTGGATATTTATTTTGAAATGGAGAATATGGAGTAACGTATTAACCCTTAAGGGGTTAATACATTTATCCTTCTTAATAAATTGAATTCCCGATTAGGATATATTTATATATTTTTAATTGTATGAACAACCGCATACATTTTATATATAACACTGTAGGTGTGTGTATACATTTTTTTCCACGTCCAAGCATATTATGTCTATAAACTGCGATTACAGAGAGCGTGGACGAAAAGAAATATACCGACACGACCAAAGGATTCTGTACATCACACGGGTATACAAACCTTCTTCCAAACTTTATTTAAATGATTAGAAGTTTCCCCAGCAGCCTTGAGAAAATGAACAAAAATTGTTGTTAAAAATAATAGCAAACCACAAGGATACATACGCAAACTCACTGCGTTATTATGAAAAACAAACAAACAAGATTATTTGGTTAAACCTTTCTAAAATATCACAAAACAGAAAAAAAAACCAGAAAAAAAATCTTCTTAAAAGCATGCAATTTTTCCCCAAATAGGATTAAAATATTGATCATTACATGAAGGGCAGACCAAATAATTCCCCAATAATTACTTAGTTTGACTCAGCTACATATTGTCAGACATAAACCCTTTCATTGCCAATCTGCTTTTTTTGCCCCTTCGCTCTAATATGCATACCGGGGAATCTCCCAGGGCTGCCCCCCAGAGGTCTCCATCTCTTGGCTGAGATGAGGGGACAGGACTGGCCACACTTGAAAGGAGTAGAGATTAGTTGTAATGTGAGCCGGACGTGGGTAGGTCGCGGGCAGCGAGTGGGCAAGTACTGAAAACGGGATCCTGGAAGGTCTTCTGGAGTCTCCAGATGAAGTCTGGAGAGGTCCCAGGTATTCTAATAAGTTTAATTGGTGAATTATGTTTGTCCCTAAACACCACTAGCACTACAGAAAGAAATCTCAATATAAATTCGGTTGGTCAAATACAGGTGAAACTGGGTTGCACTATAACGGGACATTTGCCCTCATTTTCTAGCATATACTGATTTTAGTTTGCCATACTTTTAAGGTGCAATATTTCTCAGATTCAAAAATGATCCGATCAGATATCCTATCTTACATCTACATCCCAATGACACTGGAATCAGTATCATGCATCACGATGTAGTTATGGAGCAACAGCCATTAGATTTACCTCCCCCCAAAGAAATCCACCCCCCCCGTATTTATGGGATTTAACTCAATGTTCTTGAGTTGCATGGGGAGAAAAGGTTTAAGGAGAAATGCAATAGATAAAAGAGTGATCAAGGCTCTTTTGAGTGGAATTTTCTGGTCAAGCTCTGGACACAGCACAGAGCTCAGTGGGATCTACACTCCAAAGAGGTCACTAAATGTTTAAGTGCTTAAGTGGGATCTTGAGCACATCTAGAAAGTCAGGTCTCTAGAATATATTACTTACTTAGATACAATTGCTACCTTCTAGGTGGTCGGCCCATCAAACGGTACCATTAGCTACAAAAAAAAGCGTGCCGCCCTGATCCCCTTCTACTTAAAGAGGATTTTCTGGCAGTAGATGCCCCGTACATCAGTCTCAGAGCTGGCAGTCATCCTATGCCAAACATTTGTCTCAACCCACAGCTCTGAAAATAATTGACAGATAAAACGAAGTAGAAGGAATCTGGGAAGCTTCCAAAAAAGGCAGAAATGATACTACTGCAGCTGTAATTTATACATATGCTGAAAACCGGAACATTTATTCTGCAATCAGTTCTACTAGAATCTGCCAAGCAAACAAAATACTTTCCTTAACAGTAAATCTCTGCATTGTCGTTCTGTTTTTAAAGTATAATTCTGTAACGAAGCGTGTTGGTATTTACGAGATTGCTTCAGATTCCAACCGAGGTCTTACCTTTACATAAACGCTGTGCTTTTTACTGAAAATTCTATTGTGTTGTTAAATACCTCCATCTCCTCCTTTTACTAAATGATGATTACTAAGGAACAATGATATAATTTCTCATCTTCCTCTGAATTGTGCTTTTTTTCTCATTTTGTACACTTGGCACTTATCTTGATGTGGATGAAACACTAAAACAGTGCATCAACCACCTATGGTCCAAACCCTAGCCAAAGACGGAACCGATTTGAGCCCCTGGGAACCCCATTAGTTACTGTCAACCATTCCAAGACTTTGTAGGCAGAAAGCTTAACTAAAGCCTAGTCATGGGGAGATGGGGCTTCTATTAAGCCACACTGACCTGCCCTTCTGCACCCCCCCCAACCCTGGCAAAAAACAACGGAAGATAAACCAACATTGCTTACTAAGCACTATGCCTGCTAATCGTGATGACATTCGGAGCAGAGACAAGCAAAGGTCCTTCATCTGCAGTAAACGCCGATCATGCAGTCTGTTAAACATGATGGGCTTTGTAGTCCACTGCCGGTAAAGTGAGCTCCGAATGCCGGTGTGCTCTTCGGCTGTTTGCTGTAAGTCGATGCTAAAGCCATTAGTCTAATGTATTTTTGGAGTTGTCATTGAGCCAACGTGAAATGGGAAAGTATAAGAAACAGATTAATCCACACACTGAACAGAAGACTGGATTTGTCGAGAGAACAAGAGGAAAATTAGACTTTTTGCAGTTCCTGCAAATATCTTCCGTACGTCTGACATCCAGAGAAGGATAAACAAAAAGATTAATGTCCTGTAAGTCATATAGATGGGTAAATGCGCCGAGACAAATGCAATATCCACAGGCACAAAACAATGCCCTTGGAAAATGCAGATCCATAGGCGACATGGTACACATACTGTATGTACTACGCTTCTCAAAGTCAAACATGGAGCGGTGATCTTAATTCAGTTTATTTCAATAACCTTTATAAAAACTGGAGTATTAGGAATGTAAAATCAAGCATAGTACATGGGGACAAAATAAATAAAAATATATATTTTTGTAATTTTTGATGAAATCTACTTTTACCTCCAACCAGCATGATTTATTTTTATATGTATGGCAAAAAACTGCGTCGAAAAAAAATGTTATTAGGACAAATAAAGGAGAAAATGAATAACAGTCTTCTGGAGATAACCTGATTTCCTAGTTTGCAAGGCTGAGACTCTTACTGGTGCGATAGTGGATAACACAGAGGAATGGGTTTTAATGATCTGATATTAATGTCAGCCACAGCTGCAAAAAGCTTGCAAGTTTCTGGAGGAATCCTTTGAATGGAGAAAGTGAAACATCTCAACCCAACACATTCAGTTATATCGTGAGCTGTTTCTTTATGTTCTTCAAACACCAGGAGCCGGCGTACCTCAGCAATGATCTAAAGCTCAGCGCTTTGCCGGAAAGAAGACTTCTGAGATGACGGTTATACCAGCACAGCAGAAAGCCGACGGTGTAATATATTTCGATGACTGTATCACATCAGAACAGCACGTGAGATCACTTCAGATCACTTCCGATCAATTCCCTAAACCAAACATTGTCCCTTTTAGATAAATATCGCCCAGTACCATTACAGCTAGACTGTGGGATACAGGTGCCAGCCAAACCAGGTTGGATTTGGAACAAAGTTACACCATTAGAGACCCAGAAGAATTAGATGAATTTGATGCGTCTTTGAAAATCTCATGAAACTCTTCTCCCATCTCACCTTGCGTGATACTTATTTCAGAGATATCATTACATCATAGTTTATTTTCCCATACATAATAACCATTCCTATATATATCACCCACTGCATAGTTGCGCAATCCTTAAAATAAGATGTTCTCAAACCGGTCAAATACCCAATTCCAGAGATCACAGTCATCCCTATCATCACATGACTGGCTATTTCCGAGATCTTCTGCTGGCGAAGCTGGCATATAGACCAACAAAGCGCTGAGTATTATGTATTTTTTATGGCCATATCTACCTACTATAGCTTCTGCCCCTATGTCTGGGGCCATCTTAGATTGTAATGATTGCGTGTCACATGGACATACACTTAGCATTCTGTAAAATTGAGGAGAATCTTTAATACGTACTATTTCTGTTTTCTTCTGCATTTGGATTTTTTCCAGAGAGTCCTTAAATCAATCAAAATAAAAATAAAATGGGAACATTTTATATGTATTTGTGTATTTCCATAATGTAACCATGTACTGGTTTCAATGTAACTGTGAGATGAATAAAAGTCTGTATAACGCTTTAACCAAATTAACATATAAAACATTGGTGTAAAATCCTTGACGTTATATGGCAGCGGTCCAAAGCTTAGTTGTGATAACGTGACTGGCTTTATATTTATCCATTGGAATGATTATGTATAATAAGGTACTTTTCGTGGGAAGCTGTAAGGCTTGCAGTAGCTGATGGAAAGAAATATCTTTTCCATACACTAATCTCTCCAAGGTACTGACCTCTGTCATCGTGTTAAAGTTTTAATTGCAAGCGGTCTGTGTGCTTTTATTTTTATTCCGGGAGGAGCGGTTAGATGGACTTTGTTACAACAGAGTTCAAAATGATTCCGTGTCAACATGAAGGCATCGCCCATTAATCACGTCCAAAGAAGGTGGATTTTACTATCAAATTCTGGGAACATTGCTCTTCCAGATTTTAGCTGTGACATTCATTGATTCTGATGAAAGCAGAGTTAACAAATGGATTCGGTATTAGTTATACATGTTTATGGTGAATTACTGGGTATGATGCTAAAGATTAGAATTATTCATTGTTTTGTTGCTGGGTTTATGATGATTGCGGTAATTATCAGAGAGAATGTATTCCCTTGTTATCAGTCACAATTTTACATTAGAGAGTTTTAGAGTAGAAATGTATACCTCCCAACAGTCCTGGTTCTGATTCTCAGGCACTGTCCAGGGTCCTGGTTCGCTCCCCAGTTGTCCTGCTTTTGCAGACAGTAGGGATCATGGGGCATTCGGGGATCCTCTGATTTCCCCTGATCAGCCCAGAAAGCTGTAAAATCAATGGACGTCTGCGCTGTCGCATCGCAGCTCCCACACTCTGAAGCTGAATACCGTGAGGTGGCTGGTGGGTAAGAAGGTGATCATGACTCTAATCCCACCCACTTCCATTTCTGCCCTGCTCCTCCCCTTGCCACACCCAGTGGCGTATTCTGGGCCAGGCCGACTAGGCCTAGGGGGCAGGTCCAGAGGGGGAAGCAGTCCCCCTGCTCCCAAACCAAGGGGCAGATCAGTCTCTTGGCTGATGAGGCCCCCAGTATCCCACTGCCCAATGAGCCTTTTACAGGGGAGGTCTTTGACCCCTTCACACTATATAGTCCGAATTAGAAGCCACCGAGCACCTTTAAGACACGGTGCACAGGGATATGATGTCATATCCTTTAAGGCAGTACAGACTCCGACAAGAAGGGGTAGATCGGGGTGCTGCCTGGGGTATCACGGAAGGTGAATACATCGCTGGCCACAAGTTGATTTGGAGACTCCATCAAATAAAGCTATGTGTTCATGTAATTCTGGAAAGTCAGAAACAGGTTAAACTATTTTACATTTCATTTTGTTTTCTCAGGATAGTTTATATATTCACTTTAAATGAACCAGGCATTTTTTTCCTGTGCAAATCTTCTGGGCCAGCCTTGGACCTGACCTGAAAGGTAACCTGAGTATTGTAAGGAGATCTCCCCAACATGTCCATGATCCCTACTGCCCGCCAAAGCGTGGGCCGGCTACGCAAGACAGTGGGAGAGTGACTGAAAATTGGGACTGCCCCATGAAAACTCGGACTGTTGGGAGATATGGTTTTGCGTGTGACATCATCATTCTTCTGGAATACATGACATATTAAAATTCAATGTGAAGGAAAAGGCCATTCATAGCGACAGTCACGCTGAATGGGTTGTATGTTAATTAAAGCACAGGCCTTTTCTCCTTCTGTACCAGTACGTCTGCGCACTCCAGTTATTGTTATTATTGTATATTGACAATTTTACTATTAATATACCACAAGCTTCACAATATATATTTTATATCGCATGCTGTTTCTTTCAAAGCAAAATAGCATAAGGATTTGCCATATAATGCATAAAAGGAACAGTAAAGACGGATATTAAATACCTTTTCCATTCCATCCTCCTTGAGGCTGATAATATCCAAATCAAAATCTCTCCTGAGACCATCCGTTCGATTGAATGTGATGCGACCTGTCAACCCATCCCATCGTGCCTAGGGACAAGAGGAAGAGATAAATATATAAAGGCAAATAAATAAATATATAAAGGCAAATGTTAACTCAACATAATGCCAACTGCTGGCAGATCTGGGCTCAGACTTTCAAACCCGTACACTGTACATGGTGGCATTCTGTGCGATGTGAATAGAGAAGGCTATAAGAAACTGTTCTAAAACCCTGTAGTGTACTGGGGGCGCCATCTTTCCTTTCCTCCGCCTGTTCATCTCTCAGGTATACACAAGACTTCCATGCACGAGAGGCGTCTTGTATCTCCACTGAAATGCACATCAATCTGTGACGGATCCACGGCTTCTCAAAGAACAAAAGCATAATAATAACCAGGGTTCTTGGCTCCCCATAGAGGAAGAGGAAACCCTAGCTTTTCAACCAAAATGCGCAGGCTCTTACTACAGTCATGACAAAGTTGCTTATTGTTCTGAGACCAATCCACAGCTTCTCTAAGAGTAAAAGAGTAACCGAGGTTCTTGGATTTCCCAATGAGTTTAACTACGGAGTTAAAGTCCAACTCAACTAAGATCATATCTTGGATGGTAACATGGCTACTTAAACATCTTTGCCAAGCGCATGACATTTTAATGAATAGAAACTTTTCAGGATCACGGCACTTGAGGACCAAGTCCCCTCATCCATTGCTGACAAATCAATTGTTAAACAATATTTTTAACACAGTTCAAGCCGGGAAAAGTTTGGTTTGAAAAAAAAACACACAGGAAAAAAAGAGGAGTCTTGCAATAAAAAAACAAGATGTGATTTTAGTGCTTTCATATTTTTTACAGCCAAAGCTACCGTATTTTATAATCACTGGCCAGATTTATGGTTGGTATCACATATGTCTCAGCTACGAAAGATGACTGCCTCAGCAATTATGCCAAAGTTTGAATAATTACATCTGAGCTTTTATTGATGGTAATTCTCATAACGATGGGAATTCAATTAAAGCTTTTCTAATTACGCTGTAGCATATTTGAATTAAAATTACTTTGGTCAGGCCTGTCATTGCTACTCATCCTCCGCAAACAAACATATTTTTTATTGTCAAATTCAAGTGATGAATGAGACAAATTAAAAAAAAAAAAAGCAATTTGAGAGAGCCAGCCTTTACAAATGGAAATAGTAAGGTTACAAACAATATAAAAGAATTAGGAAACCATACTAGAAAATAGGATAACATTAAAAATTCAACTTACAGATTTTATTCCAAGATTCATTTAGAAATTCGGCGGCAGGAACCATGGGATCCAGGATTTTGAGCCATGGACCGAGATGCACTTGAGATGCGTTTAATTCTTATTTAAAAGCATTTGTTCTAAACGAAGTCCAGTTTATTATATGTTTATACATTACGTTAAACCTCAATGGACATTTTATGTATGTTTTATTGTTATTTATTGTTATTTAAATACAATTAGAGAACATCATAGAGTTTCATAATGCTTTTTTTTTTCTTAGTGGACAATATACGGATACGTAGCAGATAAGCCTTTATTACACAGTCTTTCATTGTTCTCTGACCTGGGTCCTAACAGCGACTTTCTATAAATATTCTACCTGTCAAGCATGTGATGAATGTTGCTTGACAGGGGATTTAAACCTACATGGATTTGGCTATCCTGAATCTAAGACAAGAACCAAAGACCAATTAAGGTTTGAGTCTTTACAGGAGAAACAAGCAGACCGGTTGGGGTGAATGATTGCGATCTGTCGTCTAACACCGTTTCTATGTTCATTATAAAAATAATAGAAATAACACACAAGTCACAGTTGTAGGCGCTCATACACACCTTCCCAGTGTCTCATTGTCGGTGGGCAGCACCAGTTTTTCGACACTGTCCTGCTATTTGTTGGGCAGCGGGGATCGTGGCCAGTTATGAAGATCTTGACCATCGCACCAGGCTGTGTAATTGATCAAGGTCTGTGAATTTGGAACACCGACCTCAATCACAGGTTCCATGTGGCCACCTTGCAATGTACTGAAGCAGAGCATCGCAATATGACACCACATTCCAGTGTTCTGCTCTGATACCTCAGGAGGTGGTCAGGTAGGTAGAGGGTCCTGCCATGGCCCCAACTCTGACTACACCCCGCTTCTAATAAGTGAAATGTTTGGGGTATGTTCATAAACACTTCAAAGATGGCCAAGGATCATGGTCTTGGTCATGGTTTCCATTAAGAGCCCAGAAGTTGTCATCGATAAAGGTCATTTTTATGAGTTTATTGCATGCCTGTGTAATATTTACAGATGCCCACTGGTGAGTTAAAGGCTTAGAGCCACATTAACATGGGTCATAGTGTTTAATTATTGTGTAATGAGCAATGGAGAAGAGACAGCTAAATGTCAATAAGTTTTAGACATATTTTGGAAATATTTTACATAAAAAATTAGTAGATTAACGCTGATACCAGACTAAGTCTACATTTCTTATTATTTAATAGATTTATTTCAACCCTACACATACCCGATGGTGCTCATAGAATATAATGTCCTTAATGCTGCTGTCTGAACTCTCACCCCACAAGGCAAGCAAAATGATTAACAATGCATGCAAGCGTTTTCTTGTTGCTCTTATTAGGAATTAGAACACCAGTCTCCCAGGATAAATAGTAGAAGCCTATTAATGGTATTTTATGGAGCAAAACAATATAATAAAATTAATTATCTACAAAGCAATTAGAAACTAACTTCCTAGTCCCAAAGTCCTAAAAATGAATGAAGACGCATTTAAAAAAGTTCTAAATGATATACCAGCAGTAATATGTTCTCTCCCGACAACAGTTAAAGTGACCTTGATGTTTTGTTTCTGTTCAGTTGTCAGTAATACGATCACGCAGCGGCAGCATGGAGTGTTCTCCTTCCTAAAGGGATATTGTAGACTTCCAAATTCTTTTTTTTTTTTCATTTTTATGAAAAATTATATATATTTATATATTATTATTATTATTTTATTAGATTCTAATGCGATGGCAGAATATTTTGCAAGAACATTTTATTGGTTCCACTTCGAAAACGGTTACAGCTGTATTGGTCCGAGAGAAAATGCTGTAGTCGAAGGTGGTGGTTTTTTGTGGCCAACACAGAAGATGTTGGGTCACCTAAGCTTTTGGGGCTTTACAGGTCTCTTCTTAAGATTATCCTTTTATTTGTTGGCCCAATAAAAAGCCTTTTTGTTAAAGACGCCATGTAAACCACTGTCAAAAAGTGCGAGCTGACAGAATTCAATGACGTCAAGAAATATTTTTTTGGAAGAAAACTGGGCATAAAACCTTAAAATTTTATAGTTTAAAAAACCGACTGAAGAAGAAAAAAAAAATCTAAATGTCTGACCTAATTTCTAAATAACATCTAAATCTCATGAGTGTTTATACCTGCAGTTAAAGTTAATGGTTCAGCGTGAAATACAATGCAGGGTGGAAAGGTGCGGAACGGTATTGTTGGTAGGAAGGTAACGGAGGAAACATATCCTTTACCTCTTTGATGAGGTTCATGAATCGAGGTCCAAATCTCCAGGGTTTGTGTCGGTGACACTGGAGAGAGCTTACAGTCATCTGCGCAGCTCGCTGGGTGGCAACCGCCACCATGTAAACCGCGTCGTACATCAGAGCCGCATCCGTCTGTTAAAAAACACATATAGACTGCATTTTATTAGAATACTCATAAACCGTCCGCGTCGTTCACAGCAAACAATCCCCATCTGATTAGCGGATCTGTCATTTTTCACAATTTACAGTTGTAACTAAACAAACACTAATATATTACCAATTTATTAAGAGTATCGGCAAAAGTCTGCTGGTTAATGGCAAAAATATAGTGTTATCTATGATGTGCTTTTTTTTACATTCTTATATTTATTCTATTATTATTTATACACACATATATATATATATATATATTATATATATATATTATATATATAAGCCCATAAAAGAGATAAAGAAAAACGCTAAGTTTGTGTTTATCCATCCTAGCCTCTACTGAAAACGAATCGGCTTGATTTTCCTTTTCTCCTACTCTCTGAAGTCATTATGATTCTAGCAGTCAGCGTTTGCTGGCAGTTGAATGCAATCTGAATTTATCAGCAATTCTTAATCAATAGACTGAGGGTTAAAGTGAAGTTAAAGAACAAATAAATATTACTGAAGATAAAAAGCTAATTGGAAACGGGATTAACTTGGACATTTATGGCCGTGGGAGACAACAGACTTATATTACGGGTTCTTAAGGGTAAAAACAGACACTTGGTAAATCTGGATCTTTTTTATGTTATTTAATGCATATATATATATATATATATATATATATATATTTATATATATATATAGTGCAAAAATCTATTGGAGTCCATATTGCATGAATGCCAAAGTACCCTTTTGAATGCTAATGTATGCAAGTGCTTAATTGTATTAAATGAGAATGGAGCGAGTACCTATTCCCCGATGCCCTTTATGGAACAAGGGTAATTCCGAAACTGTGTTGTATAAGGTCTTGTGGTTAATTACCAAGATATGAGGCTGGACCAGGAAAAAAAAGACCAATTGATCCCAGGTAGAGCTTGGCAAAAACATTTACCCGTGACCAAACATGATGTCATACTGAGTGCATTAGTGTATTTGAACGGCAGATAAATGACTTGATTAAGGGTTTAACTGGCTTATCAAGTAAATTGATAAAGGAGTATACGAGGTTCATTCTGCAACATTGAATTTCAGAAATGAATAATACAGTTATCTTGCTCTCTCCCTTCCCTTGGATCCCCCACCTCGTAGAAGGCTATGTTCTGACCGCTCTCCTGTCCTACAGAGCATGGGCAGACAACACAGACTTCATAAGAAACGGGGGAATAGGTTGTTGGGTTCTTGTCCGTTCTGATCCCGCGTAAATGCATTAGTGCTTACTGAAATAGTGCACCACTTGTTATGTTTAGTGATGTAGTGGTTGTTTCGAGCCTATGTACATATGTTACATATACGTTACAGGGGAGTAAACTCCGCAGGAATTGATGCTGATGGCTCAATTTTCTCATTCAATCAGTTATTTAAAGCATTGGGGTTCTTTATCTATCTAAAAACTAAAGGGTTAACCAAGCAAGCCGCACACACATATAAACCAAGCACTAAAGAACTATTTTTGTTATAGGGATCTAGAAGTACCTATTTTGCATTTTAATTTATAACAGTAGCAATAATCATAAAATATTTGTCTATTTATATGATAAAAAAAGCTGCTAAGATAATGTAATGACGCCTCATTAGACGGGAACGACTTGATTTCCGACGTTATTATCCTGTAAGAATGGGGAAATAAGAGAAGACGTTTCTTTCTCTGAACCCAGCGCGCTGTAACGGCATCAAACATCTGCCTGACATAAAAATGAAAGGTGGGCGCACGACACAAAGGGGTAGACAGAAGGAGATAGATACAATAAAGAATGACATAAGGGGAATGTATATCCCTTCACATCCATTACAATGCCAGATCTCATTATGACAAAGGAGGAAACAAGTAAACTTCCGAGGACGGATAGAACCCGGATGAAACGTCTCTTGATTGATTAAATATCTGCTGTTCCCTTTAAGGGCTGGTCCTAGGCTTTCCGAGAATAGGAGCAGAATAATGTGTGGTGCTCTTTTTTATATAAAAAAAATTAAATAGAAAATAAAAAACAAAATAAAAAAAATAAAATATGACATGAGTATTCAGCTACACACACACACAAACACAACAATACAATACAACAATAGCTTCACTTTTGTACAAGATAAACCAGAGATAGATACGGTATAGCTAATATATATATTATATTTGAAGGCCAAAAATATCCTCTACATTTTTAAAAAAAAACATTTTCTTTTAACTTTTTAGACATACCACATAAGATGCGGATTTGGAAGAATGCCAAAATAATGAAAGGTATTTTATCTAGTTTATTTATTACTAGTCGACCTTGGCTTGTCTGTGACCATTTTGTCACGTTTTACGGTATTTTATAGTCCTAACAGATGGGTAAGAGGTGTTTTCTATGTTCATTCATGCATTTTTCTTTCAACTCCCCGCAAGCTTCACCAAACATCAAAATCTCCAGTAATTGGATTTTTTTACAATAGTTTTTTAGTAAAGCAATAAGTGCAACCACGGATGTTGAATATTTTCTTTCTTTGTATTTTCTTTGTGGAAAACACTTCCGCAAAGAGGGGGAACCTCCCCGCACACCATCACCCCAGAGTGGAGGAATGAAATTTCATGTTGATTGTGCCGATGAAGAAACGCTGGGGTCATTCGTGAACCCAGCTGCAAGCTTTGGAAGGACATGGACCAGTAAAACGTTTACATATCTTTCTGCACTTCTACCATTAGACTTTAGGGCATTTGGGGTAAAAGCAACCTTTTTCTCAAATTCATCCATGCTGAGGATCAACTTGGTCGACCCATTTTAAAAAGAAATTTAAAAATGCTAAATTTATCTATTTAAATATGGATCTCTTTACTGGTTCTTTCGACTTATGTATTCCTTGATATTTTATCACATGTTATGTTAGCGGAAATCATACAGACAAGCAAAGGCATCCTGGTTACTGACATATCCTGACAGATGGCTGTAAATAATTCAGACTGAAGTACTGTAAATATTAATATGATACTGGATATCAGCTCAAAACCATAAAAGTCATTTATTTTCCCAAAATGAATGTGTGTAGATAGAAAGACAGATCAACGCTGATACAGTAACATAGCTGTCTGCCCATCGACATACATCTTCTCTGTAAATCCAGAGGGATAGAAAAATAAAAACAATATAAATAATTCTAGAACATCAAAAATCCTCCTTGATTTCAAGACCTGTCAAGGATCCTTGAGTAACTTGACTATAGCCAAGACTTGTAACTGAAGATATATTGGATACAAGCTCCTGGCAACTTTCTACCCAGCTCGGTCTTATAGACCTCCCGTGAACTTAAGTGGACATTATAAGGTCCAAGACAGCCTCGCCAAAAAGAATACATATTAAAGATAAAACATAAAGCACTTTTCTTAAAGCCAAGCTGCCGCTCCCTTCATCCTCTGTGGCCTAATGATTATTTCCATTGATTGGCTACGTTTCCAGGAGGTCACACTGAGGGCACCATTGAAGAAGCCTAGCTCCTAATGGGTCATGTTAAAGACGCTTTGTTGTTTTCCTTGCAGGTTGAGGAGGAAGACTAACCTCCACACCATCTCTCATCAGATCCCATCAACCACAGATGTCACCACATTGTTGGCGCCCCTGGAACTGTTTATGTTTTCTTAATGTTCTGATGCCTATTGCTTCTTTATAATACGTTAAAGACTAATATATCATTTCTGGTGCTGTCCTGGAACACAGTAGAGTACTTATGAATGTTTTGTCCAAGATGTATTAATTTGAATAAACGCAGTCAAGCCCATTTTCCTAGGGCTGTGTTGGCCGCCGGTACCCTGTGTAAACAAGTTATTGGTAACGGTATCATTAAACTATAAGAGACCTGCTAGTCATTCAGGGAACTTTGTGGAAATATCTCCAGGCACGTGTAAAGCATCTCATTATATTTCTGGCCATGCACATTGATCGCTACTCACTGTCATCATGCCGTCAAGTAGTCCGGTCTCAGGTTTAGGTGGCGCCTGGAGACGCTCCATGGACCATTTGTCAACCACTGATGCAACGTGAGGATTGTCGATGTTAAGCAGCCGGAATCCGGTCATGTTGACGCCGCTGTATCTGTATGGTTCTAGATCCAGGGCAAACAGATCCTACCAGACCGGGTATAAAGAGAGCATCATGTGAGATAGACACATTATTCCCTACTAAACATTTATTTAATTTGGTGCATTATGTTAATTGGACATAATGGTGGCCAGTAAGTGTGGTGATTATGAGAAGCATGTCATTGTAATGTTTGGGTCATGTTTTATAATAATTTAACCTCTTTATACTTCTGGAGAAGCAGGATGGTGGACACTGGCTTCACACCAAGCTTATAAAATATTTGTTTAGTCAAATGATTACGTTCTATACAGTAAATAAATGTAACGGAGTGCGTACTATGGTGAGTTTGATTCTTCCTACTGATTAAGTTATCTCTCCCCTGTTAAGTTCCTGATTGTTGGTTTAGGCAGCATTCGTAAGCATGGAGGAGAAATTTGGGACAGGAAATTGCATAAATAATGCTGGCTCTAATACTATTTAATTTATTTTTTAATAATTAAAACTGGAAAAATGACACACATCCCACCAAGTGACGCAAGGATTCTGTTTTATAATATTAATTATTTATTTTTTATTATGTAGTTATGCTTTTTATTACATGTTTATGTTAGTTTTTACAAGGTCTAGTGTTCCCATTGGTGGTAGTTGCGTTTTAGTTAATTTAGGTTTAGCCGTGACTTTTGCTATAAGAAGAATTTGTAGGGAAAATAGCTAGAGGGGAAATTAAATAAATTAAGTCACTTGATTCTAATCACAATGAATCTGCAGTAATTGAATAATGATTAATGCCCGTTATGTATCAGAAATGAGATTTCATGCTTAGTGTAATCAAATGTGAAGTCAAAGTGATGACTGGATGGAGTTTTTTTTTCAGATTTGGTGATAAAAACCGGTACATGAAATTCTCCACACATTTTGTGATACATCCGTCATGTCCCCAGGCTTTGTGAGAGAATCATAAACATCCTTTTCTTACAGAAGGTGGGCTGTGGATGGGGTATAGTCTGGAATGGACATGGCTAGAATTACCCCATGACTGGGTACTTGCCGGGTCACACTCAGGATCTCCAGGGAAAGCGCGGCTTCTCTTGGGCTCTGGATTACGATCTTAAATCACCGGGTAGGAACGCTGAGTTTCTTCATCCCAACTCCCTGCCTACATTCCACCCAATTCATATCCCTTAAAGGATGATGGGGAAATAGGGGGAGCTCCAGGCAGCCAATTCTGGGAAGCTACCAGGTATATCCCTACTTTTCCTTTCCCAAACACATAGCGCTCCCAAAAACATCACTTCCTACATCTGAAGAAGATACCGATGAAGTTTTACAAATATATTTAGTATCAGTTTGGCCAGAGGAGAGCTGGCAACATTCAGCCAGGTCCAGTCACCTGTCTCAGTAATGAAGCAGCCCATATCTAGAAGAAAACACACTCAACGCACACTGTCCAGTCCCGTCACACCTTTTGGATCCACAGAGAGAGAGAGAGATCTCCATGGATGGAGCATGGAAACGATCCAGTCATTGTGTAATGGCTTCCTTGATACTCGAGTCTGGAAACCTTTGTGGCTATATAAAGTATTACAAGTGTGGCATGCTACAAGGCTTCTGGCACTAGTCCTAAATGTCCTTAAATGTTTGGTACGGATACCATAGAAACAGGGCAAGTGTTTTTCCCGAATTTTTCTGTTAAACCAGAGAAAAATCCCAAAAAGCCTGGAAGTGCTGCATGATTAATAATGTGAAATGTATTCTTGTAATGTACATTAACTCTCTTGTAACTTTGTTTAATGTAATGGAAAGAGGAGATAAGCAATACAGCGAATAAGAACACATTTTACTTCCTTTATGTACTAATCAATCGCTCTAAATTTGTACTGTAATGTTTTATTCAATATTACATGCATTTTTTCCAACTACATATATATATATATATATATATATATATATCGGGTATATATATATCAGGCAAATATAAGACACACATAGTAGACAGAAAGCACAGATACAAGTTTATATGTTCATGTTGATTGAGTGGCTTACCATTGTAGTAAAAAAATAGTGATAGTATTCGGTCATCATTCCCATTGAAAGTATCTGTAAGAACAAAAGATAAATAAAAACAGAATTAATTTTACTTGAAAAGCATAATGAGTTACAAGACAACGGGGAGGATTGGAAGCTAATCCTATCATCCTATACTATATATGTTTCATAGTCGGTTCAAATGTCTTTATGGTATGAATGAGGGTGCTGGGATCAGTCAAGTGACCCAGTAATAAAGCATCTCGGGACAATATGTTCAGTATGTAACATCCAGTCCTGTCCGAAACAAATTAAAGAAAGGCAATGCATAGAAAGACAAAGTGAGCAAAGAAAGGATCAAGTCAGGATGTCAATGCTGTCTCAAGTCAGTGTTATTCTTGGCCCTCTGGTGGTTAAATGTGGAACTTCAAGGAGAACACACAAAGCTTCAGCGTCACAATATATTTACGGGCTCAAAATGCATTGTTTCAATGGGTTTAGGGACCGCCCATTGTCCTTAAGGGGTTAAATTAGAGCTCTAAGGGCAATTGCCAGTGCCCTAGCTGACCTTGAAGAATCTATCCTGGTTTTATAGAACCTAAGGTATAATCTAGCTCTTTATGTTAATGCATATTGAAAAAAGAGGGTTCTCTACCCCACCCCACCCCACCCCAAAAGCCATGGCTGTACTTCAGACCCTACCAGGACCGAGTAGGTTAAATAGGAGTTCAACACGAGAACGATAAAAGTAATTCGGCTCGGCCAAATGAAAGCAATGGATTTGTTCACTTAATTAAAGCCACAGTTACGCCAAGCTGCTGCCTGTCAAAATAATTCCGTAAAGGAAAAGGAAAGGCTTTGAAATCACAGAGAAGGAAGAATATGCATCCCGATAAAAGAAGATCTTCACGTCTGCTTCTCTGCCGTACCCACGGGAGCCAAAAATAAGAAATGATTTCCTAATGTGTATTCACATGTAATGATTACTGCTTTAAACGGCCCGCGAAACCAACAGAAAAATCCCTTCCCAGGATAAATAGATGGAATGAAGCTTTGTTACCCAATTAATGTATTTGAAGCCTATAAAAAAAAGTCTATTTTTTTTTTTTTTAGAGAAATGAAGAAAGATCCTTTGGATTATCGTCTGCGTAAATTTGTAATAAAATGAATAAATATTAATATATATATAGCGGTTCTTTGTACTATCTCACTGCAAACATTCAAAATGAATGAGGGTTCCGTTTAGTCTTAAATCTGTGTTATGCTGACTCAGCATCGCTGGATGTCCTGAAGCCGTTATTACCAAAGGACAGCAAGACCCTGGCCAGTTGTGCCCGTCGGTTTTGTGGCAAAGATGATCAGACATAATTCATTGGAGAATAATAGAAGGATAAAGAAAGAACGGGCAACGAGAAAAATAAACTTTCTTTTCTCTCTCTTTTATAAATCCATCACCCACTCTGTAAAACGATACACCCATGCGGTATAAAGGATTAGAACGCAGGCGTATGGACATCATCAAAGAAGAAGACACTAGACTTGGTCCATTTATAGTCTAACCATTTCCACAACCTCTTCGCTCATAAAAGGCTGTTGAGAAGGACAGCCAGACTCCAGACCTCCGTAGTTTCAGGTTTTTATGCAGCAAAATATCCCTACTGCATGTTTATTAAATTCATCGAATAACATCGTCTAAATCTTCTGCCGAGTTAAGTGCCAATTCTACAGAAGGATGCCGGTTGCAACTAAGAAAAAACTCTCAGCCAGCAAGTTTGTAGGTGAGGTCCTTCCAAGCTCATAGAGTCTCCATAAAAGCCAAAAACACAGCTTTCTGCCACAAAACATATCTGAGGTCGGACCAGGACTGGCCAAACCTGGCAAAAGCCCAGTGGGCCAGCACCGGATGGCACCTCTTATACCTTTATTGCCATTTGTGCGGCAGATAACACCATTTCGTGGTTCGCTGCACACAGCCGCGTGCTGCAGAAGCGTCAATGCATAACATGCGGCACATGTATCCTACAGACGGCGCCACTTATGTCATTAATCGGCCACTGGCCTTAAACAGACAGCTTGCAGCTTCCAACTTTTTCAGCTTCTATGGCAATATCCTATCAATGCTGGCCTTTGTGTCACATGAGAAGTGTGCCCCCAAAAAACGATGAATGATGCAAAATTTTACATGATTACACAATTACTACTTCGAATGTTTATTATTTTTTAATATATTATTTTATTATAAATGAATAAGCACCTTGCAGAACTGAACCCTTGACATTTCGGTAGAAGGCTTCTTGAAGGCACTCAAAACCTTGTTAAAAACATATTTCTCTCTAAGGCCCTGACATGAAGAATGGGTTTTCCGATACCTTATATTTTTGCAAATATATTTCCCTTTTTAGATTTATGACTTTCCCATCGCCTCCTTCCATTCTATTTATGGTAGCCTTTTTGATAACCCTATCACTTTAAGGTGCATTAACATTCATTCCTAGAGCGCCTTATGTCATCAAAACCTTGGTGATATCTCAAAATCTAATGAAAGAAGAAGGCTAGAACAATATATAGACCAACGATCTGTCCGAGGAAATTAATGGGCAGAGGAGGGGGCGACAGACCCTACTTTTTCCGTGTATCCCTCTATACATCTTCACAGCATGGCCAAGAGAGTTGCAATAAATAGCGCATCCCAAGACATGCTCAATGCTAAAAATATACATTTTTTGTTAACCTTTTTACAACCCAATTTACTTGACTGATAGATTTTTTTTCTCCCCTCTGCAATACAATTGAAAATAAATTGAATTTTCTTGTTTTAAGGTTACAATACATTGCCTTCTAGTTTCTAGCTGCATAAAAAAAATGAATTTCTGAAAACGTATATTTCTGTTCGTTTGATTCCATAACAAAGGGGCAATAAAATATTGGTATGAGATAAATGCGAAGTACATGCAGAAAAAAAGGGGTGGAAAGGAACAAACACCCGGGGGTGTCATAGTTCAGAGCTGCGCAACTCCAGTCCCCAAGGGCGGCAAACAGGATATAAATGTTGTCTATCTTTGCCTGAAAACGAGTATTTTATTATAATTTTTTTAATTGTGGTGCCAATACTCATGATGGGATGTCCAAAGACTTGGCCCATTTGCAGCCCTCAAGGACTCAAACTGTGCAGCCCTGCCATTGCACCACTCAACTGATACGGGTAGAGTCGTGATCAGATGTCCTGGAACATTTTTAAAGTTGGTAAGAATGTATACAGAACATGTTTTATCTCGAACGTTTCATAAATGTATAAAAGAAGAGTTAAGGGGGGCTGTTTTTTTCTCATTGATAATGAATGCCCTTCTTCTAGGGAAATGGGTGCTGTTCTTATTTTACTGATGCCACCAAGTCTACTCCCCAGACCGCACACCCCAGACCGCTAGGACTTATTATTATTTATTTATTATTTTATATAGCGCCATCAAATGGGTACAATGGGTGGACAGGATATAAAAAGTAGTATGTAATATAACAAATTGACTTACAGAGACAGCAGGTGAGAAGGGCCCGGCTCAAAGGAGCTTACAGTCTAGAGGACATGTGGATATACATTCACTGTGTGTTCTCTCTCCGTTTAGCAGCAGGGTTCTAGATTAATAGCACAGGGACTAAAGAGTGGGGGGAACATAGAGGGAATTATAGTATGATGTGTGATACTGTATATACTGTATATTCATATACAGTATTTAACATACAGGATCAGGCATGTTCCCTGTGCCTGTTCCTTGAACATTACAGTAAAGGGCTATGGGCCATTAGCCCAGAGATACCTCGCTTTACAGCATCAGATTTAACTCGAGTATCTGCAGTAATTCACTAATGGTGGCAGCCATATTATTACATGAACATTGGTAATGGATGGCAAAGCATGGGCGAGCCACTAACCTACTGCTACACAAAATTATATCAATTAGGAGTTACAAAGATGTATTTATTACCTGACCTGATCAGGAATTACTTTCAAGGGATGGCTTCTTATCCAGTCATATATTTTTACTTTCATCCCCATGCTATTTACACTACAAGGTATCCCACATTGGGTGTAATGAGCTTCTGCCGTGGCGTTAAATGGCTTACTTGTGAGTCCCCTATTGTAACAGCGCTATGGAATATGCTGAAGCTGTATAAATAAATGTAATCTTTGGTTTGTGGAAAATACGTATTTTTTTAACAGGTGATTCAATCACTACGCATTGTGGCCGTACAGCACACTTGAACCCAATCGGGCTTATCAAGGCTGAACAGTTATAATAATTGGAAGTATTTCTAGAAATGTATAACTGAGCAGTAAAAGCGGCAATGTGTGTGTACTTTAATTGAAGAACTGTTTTGTGTTATAAAATTGTATAAGACCCACTGAGAAGAGTCGTTATCAGGTCTGCCCGCTCTCCTGAATGGGAAGCCACATAATAGAAAACGCAGATGGGACCTTGGATCCGCGAACCACAATGGAGACGTATGAATTCAGAGATTAAAAGATCACATTCATTTCCACAAGCAATAACCATTCAAACTCTTTCCACATTCATAAGCGCTATACACAACTAGATTTACATTGCCTTGGAGTCGTTATTCATATATGCAGTATGTAATATTAGCACATTTCATACAATCATCATGTATATCTAATCTCTCTTTCTATGTATGGATGGAACTTTGCATACATTTATCTTCTATTATTGTATCAATCCTAACCCAATTTACTTGCAAATACTATTGAGGGATGGCATTCTTCATAGGTTTGTACAAGGTTGATTGTGTATAATTGTTGGCTTGCAAGACATGCGAGAACTTGTAATTATCTGCAGTTAGATTATGTTAACTCCTTAATGACAAAGCCCGTACATGTATGGGCTCAAAATGCATTGTTTTCAATGGGCTTATGGACCGCCCATTAAAAGAAACATAAAAGGTGTGAAATATAAGCAATAATTACAGAAAACCTTAGCAATGTCATTAGTTAAGGGACCCACCGTGGACCTTAAACAAAAGGTACCCCCACAACCGCTGTAGGCCGTATTGCATCAAAGGGGCAGAAGGGTTCTATAGCATTCATTATATAGAAATAATATATATTATTTATAATATAGCATTCTGCTAGACTGATGTTCCTAGATCACAACTCAGATTTGTGACCTGGCTGACTGAGGTTGATAAGATTTATAGGGCCGTAAATCAGAAAAGTTAACCAAGGGTTAACAATGAAATCTAGGGGAAGGGTGCTTTTTGGTGTTAATTATGACTTAATAGGAAATAGTAGAATATGGAAGCAATGTGAATCCACATTTAGCTATGTCTGTAAATAAATCTTCGAACCGTTTATCCCGTATTGTCTCTCTGTTATTTTGTTTCCCATCATTCAGCGAAGACGCGTCGGCGTAATGGGGTAATTCACCGAGCCGTGTGATGCGTTCTCATTCCGATTCCAGCTTCGATTTAAGTCAATGGGATTTACGGCTGAAACATCTCGTTATGCCTTCTTCACAAACTGCTAAATCAACACCAGTCACTAGAAAAATACGGCCAAGCACTGCCGAGTATAATAACCCAGACATGTTCCAGACAGGCGTAGAGCCCTTAAAGGGAGATCCTTACTTGAGACTTATTAAATTTGATTTATGTGCCATAAATTGCTCTGTACCGTGCCACGGCAGCAACACAATCAAAATAATTAGAACAGTTTCCCCAGCGGTGAGGACTGGAACTGGGTTATTTGTGGCATCCGTACCATCATAAGTATTGGTCTTTTTATGTACATATTTATATACTATTTATTTACATATTTATATACCATGTATTACATGAGCCATCTGTTTGAGAATACCCCCTAACGACGTGCAAAGATTCAATGGGGTTATCATGACTTGGTGGGTTCAACTATCTGACTTTTTGGGTTCAATACAGAATTCCAGTGTATTTCTAAACAGCTACAATGAAAACACACAGGAAAGAAGCTCGTTCCTCACTCTGAGAAATCTCCCTGAGACACCGGCACCCAAGCTGCAGCTAGCCGGACCGAGGTCTCCACGCACAAGGTGCCAACCCGACGGCTCTAGTGCCCGATCCTTGTTCCTTGGTGACTTGCTCTGTGTACTCGGACCACCTGCTCTGCGTACTGACCTTGGCTACGTCTGACTACCTGCTCCTGTGTCCTTTACCTGGCGTTGGCTGACTACCTGTCCTGTGTACCTGACATCCTGGGGCTACCTGTCCTGTGCATCTACCCAGGGCATCTCCAATGTACAGGTATCCGGCCCTCTGGCAAGCGTTTTTGCTATCAGTATCTACTACTCCGTTCCCAACCTCTTTGCCTCTAACTGAGCCTCCACACTATTGAGAACACTGAAGTCCCTATTGCAGGGCTCAACCCTTCTGTAGTTTAGTCTGGGTGAATAACTCGTGACAGAGAAAGGGAGAAAAAAAATGTATTTTGATTTTTGTAACATTCATTACTTTTTTGGCTTGGTCTCTTGCTCATAGGACCAAGTCAAACACCGGCAGATAACAGCTGCAAGTCCCAATGCATTCCCACCATGCCCTATCTGGCATCACCCCAGTAGGCCGATTTGAGCACTGGGCCGGCAATAGCAATATTAGTATGTGTATACTTATATACTTATATATATATATATTGAGACAGATGACAGATAAATAACTTCCTTCATAACAGAATGACCACTCGGGCTACATTTACATTTAGAAAGCTAGAAACGTTGAACTTATTGCCACCAGCATGGGAACAATAAAGCCAAAACTTAAATCCTCATTCTGTTATGAAGAAAGTTATACGAAATGCCCATAGCACCGGGGGGCCAGACGCAGTCTCAAAGGTAAATACTATTTATTATATATATTATATATAGCGAGGCTGGCAGCTCTACCAAGCAGCATGGCGTCTAACAGGTAATTCCACACTCTAAGTGCTAACCTGGCGCGTCTCCCTCTTGTGCTTCGTATGGAGTTGGCATACAGCTGCGTTTCGAAGGAGCCACATTAGGAGGGGGTATTTTACTAAAGTGGGGAGAGTGGGCAAAGCTGAATTTAGATTAAAGGAGTATCCCAGCGGCTCAGAAATAGCACGGCTATTCCCAAGCACCGTAAGCCAGGTGCAGGCGGGTCGTGAGCTTATTGTGCCAAAAACACATATGTACCATAAATGGCACAAATGATCATCATTGCTCCAGTTTGGTCATGCCTACTAGGAGAGCCTAAATCACACATAACAATCCCAGCCACACTATCCCTCCCACTCTGACCACCTTATCCTACTTGAACCCACTCTACCCTGCACACTTCCCTCCATACCGCTACCGACTCGCACATCTTGACCTACACCCGTCACTCATTAATTCCCTCTCCACTCATGCTAAACAAAAAAACACTCTATGATCTGTAAGACCCATGTGCCACCATTCACACTCCCACTCTGCTAACCCACATCTTGACCTACACCCCACCCACTTCCCTCCACTCTGTACCGGACACTTCTTGACACCACAACATTAAAAAAATTCCATAAAGCCGGCCCCAGTTCCCTCCCAAGAAAACTCATAAAGAAAAACAAGGATACCGCTACGAAAGTCCTTTGACCTTACACCCACACATACATTTCTCCTCCGCACTCTGCTAACCAAACGCTCTTGACCTAACACCCACCGCGATTCCCTCCCACTCTGCTACCTAACATCTTGACACTACACACCAAACAACATTCCCTACACTCCGCCGCACACTCTTGACCTACGTCCCGCCCACTTCCCTCCCACTCCCCACCCAGTAAAGGTGTTCTAGTGCAAGCTCCTCTCATACAGGCAGCTTAGAACAGGGGGAGGGGTGGTAAAGTTCCATAGTGTTCAATACATTCCCGTTCTGTGCTAGAAGATTCATTCCTGGTGCTGCTGAATGTCCAAACAAATCCCAGAAATAATGATTTAATCACATAAACTTTTATCGTTTTCATAATTTAGCAAGGGACATTTAGTTGTCATGTGGCACGAAAGCAGCCACGTATGGGTCGTTGCCATAGATATGATGAATGAGCCTTGAAAGAAAAGAATAAAATGATAGATCTGCTAACGTTTATGCTTACCCCACTAGAGAGAGCGATGAATGTATTGTATTAGCGGAGCAGCACCGCACTCAAATCTACCGGCCAAGGGTTTCCGTTTCCGTTATATATCAATATATTTTTTAGTGTAATCAGTATACTTTTTGTTGCTTATTTCAGGGGGGGGGGGTTAACAAAATGAAGAAGAAGAAAAAGGTGTTGGCTTGCAGCACAATGTGTAAGATGTTAAATATATTAAAGTTACTTGACTACCTGTTTTAGGATCTCTGCCGCGGTTTCGTGCGAACAGTCAAATATCACATAAAATTCCTGGGCTTTCTTCATTTCTTTCAACAAGGGGCGGGCGTCCTTAATTCCTGAGGGCAACTGGCGAATTTTTATTTTGATGTTGTATCTTGATGGTGCTTTGATGAGTTCTTGGAGGCGGATTAAACCTAAAAGAAAAAGAAAAAAAGAAATGACATATATATTTATAAATATATCTATATCTATATATATGTATAGAAAAAAATGCTTCCAACATAATAGTAAAAGCCATCGGTTAGGTGGTATTGTAAAAATCCAATTAGCAGTTGTCGTTAAAAAGGAAGCTATTTCCATTTGCATTGAAAGGTTTTGTGCAAGCGGTATCATTTTCATGCATACTAACTTGGATTGTTCTTGATGGAAAAGCTAGTTTGGGTACGGATACTTTTTTCCAAAAAGGTTATTATTATTATTTATTATTTAATGTTTTATATAGCCCCATCATATTCCGTAGTGGTGTATAGGTTATGCACAGCTCTGATTTTATGGAAGATGAGTTAAGCAGTAAGCATCCAGTTCAGCTCAGCATACCTGCCAAGTTTACTTCTTTTAGGGAGGACATTTTTACTTTACTAGGATAAGTTTGACCGGGAGATTGCTGGGTGAACACCGGTTCTCTGGTGCAAGACCCAAATCCTCTGGGTCGCGGGAGAGGGGTCTTGACACGCCTCGCCCCCTGCCCATTTTCCCTTTAAATGGGGGTGTTTCCCGAAGTCAGCGGGAAGGCCCCCAAAGTCAGCGGGAACTAAATACAATGATTGGATTTGAACATGCATAGGACAGGCAAACGGCTATCCTGAATCTAAAACAAGATCAAAGAGTGATTAAAATCCTTAAATCAGGAAAAATGGGCAAACTCCATCGTCTGAATGGTTCTTATCACCCCCACCCCCAATTCTATGTTTCTAATTGAAGTCACTCTTTCCTCCCCTGATGCCCCCTTTTTCTAGGAGCTCAGAAACTGTTCTGGGTATGTTTTAATATATTGGGAGATATCTGCAATATGTCCTGGTGCTCCATCAACATATTAGTTCATTTTTATTGTTTTATGTAGCGCCATCATATTCCGTAGCGCTGTACAATGGGTACACAGGACATAACAAGTAGTATGTAACATAACAATTCGATGTATTTACTCGAGTCAGTAATTCTGATGTGGCAAAAAATGAATATTTCCTTTGGGGGGGGAGTAAATTGTTCCAGATTTATGGATTTACAGACCCAGCGCATTAAACTCTGCAGCTGGCTTCATGCAGAACCAAAATGTGATTATAGGGTGACATTTATTCCGATCCGCCATGACGTTCTGCTTGGGGGAAATGAGATATGAGTCTGAGCCAGAGACAGCGTCCTATTTCAACCTGGTCCTAGCTGAACGGCGCATGTTTTTTATTTTATTGAGTAACTTGTTCACTTCTTTTACTTTTTTTGTCTAGTTTTGCTCTCTTATATTTTTTGGATCTAGACTCTGGCAGTTGATTCCAGGTATGTTTGTTCAGTGAGAAATCAGATGCCATTTTGGGGTCAATAATTGGAAATTGCTTGAAGTGGGGTTTTTTTGCAGCAAGGGTAATGTAAAGCAATGCGAAAACTACCAAAAACAGAGATCGGATGATGGCACACTTTTGTATTTAGAAATGAATTGAAACTACCGCAGTCGAAGGAATATGACATCAGAACACTGACGACAAGGAATCAAATGTATAGGATTAAAACTGAATAGTTGTTACGTCAAGCGTTTTTCTACACCCAGATCCATGTGCATTTTGTGTTCTTTAAATGACACAATTATTCAGTTAAGTAGAAATATGTAATAAGTTGGTTTATTTTCTCTCTTTAGAGTATTTGATACTAAAATGCTTCACTAAGGACCGATGCTATTCAAGCGAATTAGAAATGAAACCATTAGACATCCTCTTAATGTGGGGTATCTGTTATGGAGTCAGATCATATGCATTATTATACAAAAATAGGGGCGCACAACCTAAAAAGCATAAAAGGCATAACAATTCAGATTCCCGGGTTAATAATAATAATGACCAATAAGTACACAAAACAAAGCAAGATTTTGGCGCATGCTCAGCGACAAATTCTCGTATCTAAGACATAAATAAGCAATATAGGACTCGTCAAACTTGGGGTACTTTGACGTAGTGGCAAGTTAAGCAATATATTTCACCGAATATCGTGATGGAATCCTCAATATTTATGGGATTTTTTTTGAACGGTATTTGCTTTGTTTTGATATGCATTATTGAAAGATATCCCCATTGGACGTGGTTGGAAGTGGAAAAAAAAAACATGGAGAGGAACAGTGGGAAAAAAACCTTTTCACGTATTAGAGATTCAGAACATTTTGATGCTAAATAAGCAATAAAGAGTAAAGTTACAGGTTGAAATATACGTCCCATGTAAATTACTACTCATATAATGACTAATAATATTATTACACACCATCATTTTTACAATGCTTTAGAAAACGCTGAGCTCACAAACAAGTTGAAATAAAGTTGACGTCACCCTGAGATATAACAGTTCTGCTCCAGAAAAGGGTACTTTCTAGAGGGGGTTATGGCACCCATGGATGATAGGAGATTGGTATGTTTTGTAAGATTTTAATAGAACCGTTTCATTTAAGTGGCGTTTTGGATTAAGAAGGTATTACAGGTGGATGCCCGCGCTCAAGAGTCCTACTTAGTGTAGCAGCAAAGCTGTGGTGAATCCATAGCCTTGGTATGGTCACCCAAATCTCTTCCCATACCCTAGTGGATTGCCTTTTTTCCCAGGGATCAGTAAAGCCAACAGCTTCTTTTAGGTAAGAAAGTCCTGTTTCACTCAGAAGCAACTCTCTGACCATGAGGGCAACTTCTGCCCATCTGGCAAGCAGCACATGGTCCTCCAAACGTGCGACACGGGCTTCACACGAGAGCCCAGCAACTACCCCTCTGAGCCAACGCCATACTAGCCTGTCGGAAAAGATGGCGGCAAAATGAAAGGGGCAGAGATAGACTCCGTGGACCAAGTGGAGGCTGGGATGACCTGTAGATTTCTGCCGCATGTAACTAAAAACAATCACCCTTTAATGAACAGCAATTGTGATGCTACAATGTAAATAAGGTTTGAAATATACTTCTTGACGTCTCCCTTTAATTTATGTACTAATAGTTACATTAATTTGCTGTTGCGATGAAATGTGACAATTTGACATCACACCTGGCACATGCTACCCGCGACCTTTCTAGGGGTTATAAATATCCCATGTTTTATTGTATTTCATATTAATACCAGTCAAGTAGAAAGGTATTATTCTAAGCTTTAAATAGCCCGGTTACATATCACATTAGATGATTCTAATTCAGCCGCAAAGGAACGACATATTTTATGGAACATAAATAAAAGGAACTTTATATATATTTAATACTTAGCAAGGTATAGCTTTACTGCACCATAAATAAAGAAAACGTGTCAAGCCTGTTTAATGAATACATTTCCCAAACAGCTTCTGGGGTTTAAAATTAATATCACGCTTTAGCTTATGAGCAGAGACCGCCAGACGTGTTAGAATTAATCAATACCGCTAACACATTGCACCGGTGGAGGGAAATAGGAGATCCTCATTTTGATACGGTTAGGAAGAAAAAGGAAGGCTAAAAGGAAACCAATTCTGGTTTTGGATGGTATTCGGATATCAATCTGTACTCGGAATCAAGACTTCTCCAAATCACGGGTAGGCAGCTGCCTCACTGTTAATAAAATGATATTACCGTGACCCTTGCTGGCTGAGAATGGTCGGAGTTGAGGATAACCGGATAAGTTTAAGCAAACAAGACTGGCATTGGGAGATCCCCAGAGGACACACGGCACATTATCTATGAACTTTATTGTTTTGTGGGGAGAACCACAGTTTTCTTAAACAGAAACCACTATTGCATCATCATTATTGTACATCTCGTCATCTCATGTCTTCATTGTGTATAAATCAAAATACCAGCTAAGGTGATTAGAGTTTTCAGATTTCTCATATTAACAGGCCAATGGATTCTCTGAGCTTTGTTATTGGAGAGGGTCCGCTACGTAGGAGAAACGCAGGGTCCGCCACGTAGGAGAAACGCAGGGTCCGCTACGTAGGAGAAACGCAGGGTCCGCTACGTAGGAGAAACGCAGGGTCCGCTACGTAGGAGAAATGCAGGGTCCGCTACGTAGGAGAAACGCAGGGTCCGCTACGTAGGAGAAACGCAGGGTCCGCTACGTAGGAGAAACGCAGGGTCCGCTACGTAGGAGAAACGCAGGGTCCGCTACGTAGGAGAAACGCAGGTGGCAAAGTGTGCTCCGATGGCCAGCTACATATATCCTACGTAACGGCATTCTGAGCGTTTGCCTAAAGGGAATCATAGAAGTTCTCCCGCCTCCCCCGGCAGAAGCCTCATTATTATTATTTATTGTTCTATATAGCGGCATCATATTCCGCAGAGCTGTACAATGGTAATGCTCCACTTGAGTCTTCCATTAAATGCCTCGAGTTTATGGTTTACTGCTTGTAATGGATCAGCAGCATCTCTCAGCGGTAAGTTAAACTTGTCCCGGCCTCCCCCGGGGAAAATGTGCCCCAACAAGCAGTTGTCACGCTTTCCCGTGTATTCAGACCCAATTTACTTTTATAGCCAACAAGATTTTTAAATTGTGTCCTATTAAGATTCATCAATTGTCACTGATTTTAAAGAACACTACACTATCAATTACAGATGCTAATTTATGACAGATTGATAACAGAATCGGGATGTCTCATACACAGAGATTAAATTCAATCAAGCTAAGGGGAATGAAGATGCATGTAAAATGCTATGAATTACTTCTCGCACTCGGCACGACTGATTGAATTCTCCATGGGAAAAGAGACTCCAACAAGGCCATTGAACTACAGGTTTGTCTTGGAGAAAGGAATAATAATATCACTATCCTGTTCTAAACCCTTATCAAGATGGAAGTTCTATCCATGGACTGTGTGAAACAAGCTGATCATCAACGTGTGCCTACTTTTTAACTCTCTTGAAAGAGCTGCCCCTTTTTGGCTTGAAGACCCATTGTGGGAAAAGCATAACCTACGGTGTATGTATGGGGGTTCCTGCTATGGCCACCACTACTGGACACACTACTCAAGGCCATAATGCATATTTCATAGACTTGTGCGTTTGGATTTTTCTGAATTTTGATTTTTCACGAACTATGTCAATTTTGTTAATTTGTAGACATGTCAAAAATTAATGAAGGGACCCCAACAAAACGAAAGAAAATGAAGCAGAGAACTCGGAATTTTTATTTGCATTTTGTTGCTTTCATTACTCTCACTCAATGTCTCCATGCCTTCTCTGACAACAGTATCCCTGTCTCCTCTTCCGCAGCTCCACTTCTTCTCTGGCCTGTTCTCTGTCTTCTTTCTTCATCCCCCTGGTATCAGTTCCAGGTACTTCCGCAAAAAAGAAATGCCCCAAGAGGTGGAGAAGGTGTGCGCAGAGGCTCTGCCTTTTTTACAGAAGTAAAGAGAAAATGTCGGTGCGCTAAGCTAGTCACAGGCTCAAATAATACAAATGTATAATGCGAGGCCTACCAAACAGGTGTAAGCATGCTGCAAAAACAGTGTATTTTACAGAAGTACCTGGATAAATCAGGAGAAGCGGAAGAAGCACAAAGAGACAAAAGCAGAGCTGTGGAAAAAGGAGACAAGGACACAAAAAAAGATGGCGGAGAAGGTAGGGCGACATTGAGAGACAGCATGAATTAGAGCATTAGAGAGAGTGTGAGCGACAACAAATTTTGCTGCAAATTTCATCCGAACCTAAAGAGCTGGAAATTAAATTTGTTGTCCGAAAAACAAATGGACCAAAAACGGAAAAAAAAAATCTGAATTATTGGTCCATTTGCACAAGTCTAATATTTAAATCAGAGAGGTCTCTTCCAAATCTCTTTGCTCATTAAACTATGCATTATACAGGGCCACATTGGTCTTTCGTGCTGGAGCAACCTGCTATTGTTGGACCTTAATAATGGATAGTAAATTAGAGGAGTTGAAACCAAACTCTCATGACAACTTTCTCTGTAGTGAATATCATTTTCTATGTGCAGGGCAGCCATCTGTGTACGGGGCCCGGGGCTAGCAGGGGGCCCGACAACCCTGATCTGTCACAAGGGCCCCCTAATTGACCTTCAGAGCCCAGCACCAGGGACTGGCTCCTGTGCCCCTCTACCCAGACTTTGGAGTCCATCTTTATATACTTTATACTTTAGCTTATCTTGTAGTTCTTACATATTTTTCTTTCAATATATGAAAATATATGAATTCATATGAATATATATATATGTAGATCATGAACAAGAAAAATAAGACATTTTGGTACCCTTTCTGTGTTCCAATGGCCCTGTATCACTCCCATCACTCCTGTGTTCAATGCCTCCCATCACTCCTGTGTCCAATGGCCCTTTATCACTCCCATCACTCCTGTGCTCCAATGCCCTTTATCACTCCCATCACCCCTGTGCTCCAATGGCCCTTTATCACTCCCATCACTCCTGTGCTCGAGTTCACTAATCCAAGTTTAAGTTTAAAAGGCTGATTGATCGTTCAGAAAACCATCTGAAATTATGTTACAGCTATTGTACAATTGTATTGTTTTCTCTTGAATGAAATGGCGAATAAATGATAACTATATATATATAGGTGTCTTGCGGAAAATTAACTTCACCAGATTTATTAAGAAGCAAATTGCCATTAACCCTATTTTATCAGTATTCTGGAGAACCAAGATAAAGGCTCTGGCATTTCAGCAGAATAACGTTAACGTACACAGGAGAGAAGAGTTTTTTTTCTTTTCTGAGAGATATTTCTCAACCAGAGCCACTGAAAAAAGCTGTAAAAATCTTATTCAGCATCAAAATCCATCCATCACATGGTTTTATTGATCTCACATGACCTGTTTACTCTCATTGCTTACAATTCATAACCAATGATTCATTTGCAACCTATTTATATATATTTTTTTGCACATTAACCTTTTCATTTTTAAGATGTACAGGAATCTATTCACCCATCCTTTTGGGGTAAACGGCTGTAATGTAGGCTCCTAAATTTTATATACCTTGTACTGTGCAATTACTAAAAAGGAACATATCTGGCCACAATCATGTATCTTTGTGGCTATAATATATATATATATATATATATATATATATATATATATAGTTATATAACTAAGATGTCTGTATTATGTAAAAAAGTGTGTATGTGTGTATATATATATATACACACATATATATATACACACATACACACTTTTTTACATAATACAGATATCTTAGTTATATAACGTAGACAACTATATTTTTTCTTATAGATGCACTTTCATGATTTTAAATCTCTAAAGCATGTCCAAATAAACATACCATCCTACAAAAAAAGTTATAAAATCTAAAAAGAATACTTAAAAAATAGTAAAAAAAAATACAATAAAATTCCCAATAAATAAATTCACAGACCCCATGACATTATAAGAAGTACCAACTGGTTACAAGGAAGATCCCTACTAGCCTATTAAAAATCCTGAAGGTGTCAACATACCTAATGATCTCCCACTAGAACAAAAAAATAAGTACGCCAGAAGTTTAAAAAAATATATTTTTTGAAATATATAAGAGAGCATCTTCAGCCTTTGAATACATAAAAAAAAACTGTGTTTGTGGGGTTTAACTTTGGAGATGATTTTTTTTTTTCATATGTAATATGTACTTAGGTCATCAGGTGGCTGCCAAGTTCCAAGAGTGGCTCGGTAACGCTAGTTTGGCGCTGATGTATGATGTTAGCTTGCGCGTGTGTTACTGTATTACGTTTAAGTGTATAATGTTAGCTTATGTGTGAGCATATGATGTTGGCATATGTGAGTGTAAGCATGTGTGTATATGTAAGTGTATGGATTTAGTGTAAGTGTGGGCCAGCATATTGTGTGTGTGTATGGGTGCGTCTTTTGGTGTGTGGTGTTAGCATGAGTGTTTGTCCGTGTATGTTTAGAGTGTCAGGGGTGAGCCTATGGTTAGTTGTGTGAGGGAGAGGAAAAGAGGAAAGGGGACGTATGTGTATGCATATATAAATGTATGGGGGAGCTGAAGCAATACAGCACCCAGGCACCACTAACGGTAGACTCACCCCTGAGGCTCCTCAGAATATTTTGTGTGCCCTGTACCTCCTAGAAGGAACTAGAACTAATTTTGGATTCTTGTGGGTTTTTTTTTTGTTAAACAAATCTTTAAAAATATGTACTGTATCTGTTTGTTGATTTTGTTTGTATTTTTTTTTGTAAGCTTATACTACAAAATAGGCCAATAATAGCTAATAAAATGTTTGTAGGTCGCAGCCATTCCCGGTTACATAACTTTTCAAATATAAAGAATTTTAGCTTCTCATCATACGTAATAAAACAGACGTGTTTAAAATTGAATGTAAGCAGAAGTTAGAACGAAAATAAATGAGCTTTCAGAAGTACGATACAGCCTGTAAGTAAAAATATATGTAGACATATGTCTATGCCTATGAAGAAGAAACCTCTGATATCCTAAAAGCTCTGGTAACATTTCAATGTTTTGTGTGTTGACCCAATAAATGCACTCACTGGCCAGTTTATTAGTAGGTACGCCTTGCTAGTACCAGGTTGGCCCCGCTTTTGGCTTCAGAACTGCCTTCATTCTTCGTGTCATACTTTCTACAAGGTGCTGGAAACATTCCTCAGAGATTTTGGTCCATATGGACATGACGGCCAGCCCATCAGGCACCAACAACCATGTCACGCTCAAAGTCACTTAAATCCCCTTTTCTTCCCCATTCTGATGCTCGGTTTCGGCAAGTTGTCTTGACCGCGTCTACATGCCCAAATGCATTGAGTTGCTGCCATGTGATTGGCTGATTAGCTATTTGTGTTAACAAGCAATTGAACAGGTGTACCTAATAAAGTGGCCAGTTAGTGTAGTTATCACTTTTAAGTAAATACTCAACGCAGGAATACAGAATTCTAAATTAATGCTTGATTTTGAAGAGTTTTAACCCCTTAATGACAAAGCCCGTACGGGCTCAAAATGCATTGTTTTCAATGGGTTTAGGGACTGCCCACTGTCCTTAAGGGGTTAAATTACGAAGGACAGGGATAATTATTCTGATGGTCCTCACGGCTTCTCGATCTGACTTTTTACTCTGCTGAGGGAAATCATGGAAGATGTTTTTGTAATTTCTCATGATCTCGAATTTGTACAAATATAATTATTGTTACCATAACACAGGCACCTTTTTAATATTGCTTTTTTGGTGAATATTACGAAACCCCTTCTTAATGTTTCACAAAATCCTCTGTTTAGCAGAAAGGTTGATTAGAACCCCACCAAGAGAAAATGGTAAATATATGAATGTCTACCTATTCCATTTAACAATAAAAATACCTCCGAAAATCCCGATTATTGTTTATTTTCACAAAAATTATTTTTAAAATGATATTGCTCTTATTCTGGAATGTAGAACAGTAATTATTTTAGTTGAAATAGCACTTCATCTGCTTGTCCACATTTTGAACATAAGAAATGCAGCAAACGAACCTCTGTTCTTGGAACAGCTAGCATATGCAGCAATACGGATACGGATATTTATCATTTTCGCTGGGTAATTAGGGAGGATCACGTATACAAGCTATTCTGATTTGATTGCAAACATCTAACATTCTGCTTGATGAATGCATATGTATGCATGCAAATGACTGCTTTAAAATGGATTTACACCAGAAGCAGAACTACAGCGGATTCCTGCCAGCAGGCAAACCTCATAAACGCACTTCATAAAGTAGAGCCGAACACACAGATATACACATCGGACTCATATAAAGTATTCTGACGGCAGAGAATTTGACGGCAGATAAGTGCCGTTCGGCCCACCTAGTCTGCCCATTATTCTGGCTAAAAAGACTTAAAGGAACTTAATTAGTCGTTGGTCTTGTCTTATATTCAGGATTTGCATGTGCGCAATATTAACAATATTCCCTAACTAGCTATACCAAGATAGCCATGTATTGTAAAGGTGAGAGAATGAACAGCAGCACCATGCCGATTACATATCAACTCTTCTGCCTTGTCAATCATTCTATGGAAGAAGAAAAAAAACCCGAAACATTATGGCAAAACCTCCATGACATATTAGCCACGCTGGGATTACCTGTGCTATCTTCGTACACAACAGTCACTGCCTTCCAGTTGTAATGCAGCACTAAATCCAGGACGGCTCGGCTGATCGCCGCATAGTCTGGATGGAGGTTGATAAAATAAGTGTCTTTGTTGTCCACGGATGGATGTTTCCATCGGGTCTGTATGTGAGGAACCTCCAGAGCGTTGCAGATAGATTGTACGGCACTTACTGAAGAACTGTGAGATGGTCCAAATAAAGCGGCCACACCAAGGGCAAGCTGGTCGCAAGCTACGGGAAAAAAAAATAGATCATCTGAATCACAAGATGGCATCATAAGAGATTTATTGTGTTTTCTGAAACCGTAATTTGCTATTTATTGTATCAAAGGCTCACAAATTGCAGGGTGCATACAGTGTTGATTGATTAGATCTTCACAGAGTAAAACTGAGATTTTTATTGATATTCAGTGTTCTAAAGGAAAGCTCAAGGTGCGGCTCTTTTTTTTATCATTGTGTATCCAGCGCTGTGAAACAGTATTTGTCAACACATTTGTTTCAGATCAAACTAATTTTATATAAGACAAAGATAACCAGAGCAAACACCATATGCGGTTTTAAAAAGGATGATTTCAGGTATATTAGGGAAAAAAAGCTATCCAACCCTACCTGGCCCTATGTGAAAAAGTAATCGCTCCCTTAGTCATCAACCAATTAACCAAATGTAATTGAAAATTGGGTTCAATTTTACTAAACACACCCAGGCATGATTACTGCCAGCCCTGCTAAATCTAAACATCATTTAAGTAGAACCTTCCTTGCAAAGTGAAGTAGGATAAAAGGTCACATGATGCCACGATCTGAAGAACATCATACCAACAGTCAAACACGGTAGTGAAAGTGGAGCTGCTTTGCTGATTCAGGATCTGGGCAACTTGCCATAAATAATGGAACCATGAATTCTGCTCTCTACCAGAAAATCCTGAAGAAGAATTTCCGCCCATCAGCTGGTGACCTAAAGCTGCAGTTGGGTGACGCAGCAGGACGATGATCCGAAGCACACACGCAAGCGCATGACTTCTGTAAGGCTCAAAAAGAAACAAAATGGAGGTTTTGGAGGCTAAGTCAAAGTCCTGCCTTGAATCTGTGATGCTGCGGCATGACCTTAAAAAGCCGGTTCATGTGTGAAAACCGTCCAATGTGGCTAAGTTCAAACAATTCTGTCCAGAAGAGTGGCCAAAATTTCTCCACAGCGATGTAAAGGACTCCTTGCCGGTTATCGTAAATGTTTAATTGCAGTTGTTGACGCCAACGGTGGCACAGCAAGTTATTAAGGTTTATGGGGGCAATTATTTTTTCACGTGGGTGATGTAGGTTTTGAGTAACTCTTCAACTCCAATAAATAAAATGATCATTTTGTTTTTCTCTCACTTAAAATTAGTTGGGTCACCTAATGGGAAAAGGGGCAAATACTTTTTCACAGCACTGTGTATGTATGTATTATATATATATATATATATATATATATATATATATATATATATATAGTGGGTCAAGGATCCTTAATTGTTAAAAATGTAAAATAAATAGTACCATATATGTCAATATGTCAAACCGAAGTAGAATACATTGCTTATAAGTCAAGACAATAGCTTTCTTCCAATAACCTGATGACATTGTGGAATTCGACACCCAAAGCTGTACACATACTGTGCTCTGAGATAAAGTAAGATTTGTTCTTAGCAGAGAAAAGGTTCTGCCCAGAGAAACGATGAAAGAGGTAAAGATCTAAGGAGATTCAGAGCAACAAATACAAAGAGGCACAATTTTTGGCAAATGTATCACAGCTATGCTGTCGGAGAAAAGACACTCAGAAGTCACAAGGAATCATTTTATGCCATGAAGGCCAAAATAATTTAGATGTTACGGTTGAAGGTCCTGCGCAACATTTCCTCTGTAAACCACCATTAAAAGCATCAGCTTTCTAACAAAGGCATCCCGTAACTGTCAATAACAAAACACTAAGCTATTTTGCCCATCTATGAAAGATAAGTTTTATTTTAATCAGTCAATCCATTATTATATTTTTGTCCCGCTACGGACGGTTTTCTTCCATCTACTAACCAAACCTTAAAACGAGAACCCCATATCACAGTTGAGTACACGCAACATAATTTAGCTACATACAATTATCTTAATGAGAAATAATGGAATAAAAATCTATCCAGAAAGTTAAGTTTAGATTAAAAAAAAAATAGATTATTTTTCTAGGTTGGACGATAGAAAACGATATAGTTCTTACAAGCCAAATTGAAGCCGTGAACTCTGCTTCAAATGTATTCCGTTGGGTAGTTAAAAGCATAAGTAATAAAATCAGGAACAATTACCTCTTCTAGAAGCTTCAAAACTATCAAAAAGGTTAATTCTCTGGATGTCATAGGTCAGCGTGGTGTTAGGCATCAATGTCCGGTTTCTGTTTATATTGGTGACTGCAAACTTGAAAGCTAATTCTTCAACATTAATTGGCTCATTTTCCAGCATTTCAAAAATTCCTCCTGTAGGCGAGAGATAAACAGGAATAGCTGATATCATTATTTCGTGGGACATCATCTTAACACTAGTCAAAAGTAAATTGGCAGGTGGAAAAGGAGAAATATATACATTTTTTTAAAAAAAAAAAGCTCCATAAATTACAAACTGTGCTCAATGTCAACAAAAACATTAGTCTTGGAGAACATTACACAAGCTAAACTATGAGTAAACACAAATCTGCACACATGCACTCCCATATACACACACGCACCCATGCGAAAATGTAGAAGGAGAAAGGGAAGGAGTAGGGTATGCGTGTCAAGTCCCTGATTATGTTATGGAGAAACTACAACAGCCAAAATTAAGAAGTGAACTTTCCAAGGAACCTATTGTCAGGGCCAAAAAGTTTTCAAGGAATCGAGCCATTAATTGTGGCCCTAGACATTAAGTCTATATTACCTTTATATTACAATATAAAGCTGTGGCATTTGCCCTGATCAGGGCTCTGTGCAGGCCACTTAAGTTCATCCACACCAAACTCATCAAACCATGTCTTTATGGACCTTGCTTTGTACGCAGAAGCTTAGCCATGGAAACTCATTTCGCGAAGCTCCTAATGCACAGTGATTGTGCTGACGTTGCTTCCAAAAGCAGTTTGGAAGTAGTGAGTGATGCTCCAGAGGGCAGCTGAGTTTTACGCGCTTCTGCATTTGTCTGCCACACTCTGAGTGTGCGAGGTCTACTGCTTTATGGTTCCAATTCACAATAATAGCATTTGGGGCAGGGTATCCATATACATACAGTCTATACAATTTGAAGACAAAAGTTTACATACACCTAGGCTAAAGACATTCAAACTTAAGTTTTAATGTTACCATACATTTCTTTTGACAGCCAATAAAGGCATCCACTCTGTTCAAATCAGAGGTAATTTTACAACATTCAATTACAGACAAAATTCTCTCAACTTTAATTTACTATATCAGAATTCCAGTAGGTCAAAGTTTAAATACATCAAGTTGACTATGCCTTTAAACAGTCTGGAAGATTCCAGAAATGGATGTAATTACTTTTTAGGATCTTCTGGTTGGCCAATTGTCATAATTAGGAGTTAATTGGAACATATGGCTTTATTTGTAGAGCCAGGGCCTTTATGCCCGTTGATACCATGGGAAACCCAATGCAACTCAGCCAAGACCTCAGAGGAAAGATCATGGACTTCCACAACTCCAGTTCCCCCTTAGGAGAAATTTAAAAGCAACTGCAAGTATAAAATGCATGGAACCATACAGACACATCATCATTTAGGAAGAGGGGATAATGCCAAAAAGAAACAACAAAAGGTCTGGTGAAGGTGTTTTTGAAGTATCTACCAAAAAGAACACCAAAAACAAGCCCCTACTCCAAGACCAGCATAAAGAAGCCAGAATGGAGTTTGCAGGTTGTCACCAAGATGAAAACCTTCAGTAATAGATGGCATCATGAGAAAAGAGAATTTTCTAGAAATACTGACACAACGCCTCACAAAACAATTAGTTGGTTCTTTAACACTAAAGTTGCAGCAAAATACATTTGCATAAAGCAAAGTAATACATTTATGGAGGGCATCAGGACTTTGCCTTAAAAAAGCATTTATGAACATAATTATAAGGCTCTTACGCAAGGTTTGAACATTAAGACGGAAATTTAAGTCAACGTGTGCCTAATGGTTGAAGAATAAATTGATAAAAACAACTAGCTCAAGACCCCTGTGGTAGATGATTTGTTCCTAAATTTGCAGCAAAATAGGTTTATGGCACCTTGAACAGTACATAAATCCAACATAATTGTTCCAAAAAAGATGTCTCTTTAAATCCAGAAGATTGGTACCAATGAAACATAAGATTTATCGCTGGAACATGGAATTTAATTGGGATGAAAGCACAGGAATGAAGCAAAGTAAACAAGACAAAGCAAAAATCCTCCAGAGTAAAGCGGCTATGCTTTTAATGATACAAAAAGAAAAGTTAAATTGCGAGATTAGAACAAGACCTTAGGGAGAAAAATAACAAAGTAGCTGTGTTACTGCAGAAAGAGCCCTAAACTGTATCGTTGTGACATTGAATACAAAAGGAGTATTTTGGGGCCACAAATGTCTGAGGTTTTGCTGCCGGCAAAACATAACGGGCTGAACGGTCAGAATTGGTCAGAAAATCCTACTGTTTCAGTTTCTAGATCTCCTCACAAATTTACAGGCCGGATCTGTCTGAAAGCCGCGTCACCAATGGAACTACCTGCATCGACATGAAGAGACTCTAAAAGAATATCAAACATTTTTTGATACTTAAGAACACATTCATGTAATCTTTACTTATATGAAAAGTAAGGTTTGTACGGATGTGATCTTAAGTTTTAAGTGAAAAGCAGCTTTACGGACAATAAAGGTGATCGAAAAATACAGACCCCACCAGCAGGGGACGCAACGCTTTGTTGGCTTCCAACTGTTGGAAGCGAGGATTCAACAGAGCATTCAAAAAAGTGTAATTACAGTTCCTAGGTTTCCATGTAAAAATATATACCTATAAATTCTACATGCTATAGGGCTGAACTCCTGCCTGGCAGTATATAAGATCCTGATCCATACACTAATACCGTATGAATTGTTTATAACACGGGGTCTCAAAGGCAGGTCCTTCAGCATCTAGAATTCGTTGGTGTCCATGTACAAACGGCCTATCTGGCAACCCTTACAGATAATACAGTCTCGTCCCTCTCGCCTGGCACGCTGTATTGTTTATCATCGGTTTCTTGATTGAGAGTATTGTGATAATGAATGCAGAGCAACACACAGAGCCCAGATCCGCAGCGGCGGCGTGAACAGAGGTCTATATTCTTCGAGTGGGGTTTATAAGTTGCTACAGAAGACGGTTGACTCGTTCCATGAGCTTTTAAATGAGCCATCTCTTGAGCGCTGACCCAGTGACCTAAATCCGAGCTGCTTTGTCGCTGCGCATGTAGTAATGAAGAAGAAGAAAAAAACCTGCGAGGGACTTTATTATAAACATCCACAATGCTTTAGACAGATATTCATTTACAACAGTCCGCTGTGCATCACAGGTTCATCCAATTATTTCCTGATGTATATACCTGAATCCAGCGAGGGTAAAGGGCAAGATAGTAGCTCTTTCTCGATGATACAACGGAAAACGTCCAGAAAATATTCCTCTGGAGCCGACAGGTTAATGCATATATTACTCAGTTTAAAAGAAAAATATGGGCATAAAATATCCCTTTAATGGCTACAAATATATTACCAAGAGAACCTTACTTTAATAAACAAGTGCAGATGTGTGTATAGCTAATCCTTTGGTCACTAACTTTGTACTCCTGCATACCTAGTTGGCATTCTAAGGGTTAATCTGTATAATGATACATTACGTTTGCTGCAATTGTACATGTACGGACAGATCCTTTGACATTATCAATGTCATCTCCTAATCTGATGAAACATATTATTAGAAGTTATGATGCCGTCTTGACAAGTATGAGTGTATGATGTCATCTTTAGATACTTCCCTAGCGAGGGAAACTTCACGCAGGCTATAAATTCTCAGGCAAGTGTTCTGGACAAGGACTTGAAGAGGATAAAAGAGGGATTCATTTTAGGTTTACAGATAACATAAATCTAGGTTAGAGTCTAGTGCTAAGGATAACGGTCTTCATTAAAATAGCTGGCATGTTTTTCAGGCCATCTAAGATAAACTGGGTTTGCATTAAACTTCCATTGTTCACACCAGATCAACATACTGTCATATTATATGACACATATTATATATCACATTACGTGTGATATGCACCGGCGTGACTACAGGGGGCGCAGCTGCAACGGGACCCATGTTCCTGTATCTTCATACCGATAGAAAATTGTTTAAAAGGGGCCCTTCTGACCAGGATCGCACCAACTATGTAACTATAACAAGACCCAGGAAATGTTCCTGCCTGATCTGGAAAGCCCAGTTCGCAATCACAATTCGGGGCTATCAGAGATCTCACTGATACCAAATGGTTTTGCTTGGCAGTAAGAGCTCATAGTCTAGCAGCATCTTGGGTTGTCATATAGACCGTTCTGGATGTATGACGTTCATAGATTGAAAACCCAAAATGTTCAGCCCAACCAAAAAACTGCATTTATTTAGTTGTAGAATAGCATACTTTTTTAAGAGGGTGCAGAACCGTTTTGTGCGTTTATTTACTGCGTACCAATAATTGTGTATTTTGGTCTCAGCTCTTCTTTAGAGCGCCTCTCGCTTATTCTCAGTTCTCTGTGTATAACAAAAACACAATTCTCCCTGCATTATTTTGTTTATAAATGGGCTACTCTCTAAAGCATTGATTTGTCTTTCACAAGGGAGTCTGTTGCTACCACTCTATGCATTCTGATAAGGCAGCCGTTCCAAATACCATACATTTATGTCGTCAATGAAAACAAACGTTTACATTTAGAAAAGATTCTCGGTTACCTCGATGGTATCCAGAACAACACGAAGACCCAATGCAAATCCAGCAAGGTTAACAAAAAAAAACAAAATACAAAATACATAGATCTTGCACTGCAATCAAGGATTTAATTGTTGGGCGGAAAGAAGCAGTGGGGTGTTTTAATAATGGGTGCTTGGAGCTATGTATGTGAAAGTTAAAGAAATGAGAAATCAGATGAAGATCTTTGCCCACCCAGAAGCCTAGACATGCCTGGGACCTCTTCGGGTTTCACCTGGAGAACTCCAGGACAAGAACGGCTCCTATGGTTTAATACCCAAACCCTCTGGGGTCACGGGGTCTTGATGTGCCCCAATTTCCCCTTTAAATGAGGGTGTTTCCCGCAATGTCAGCGCCCTCAACGCCAGCGAGAACACCCCCAACATTAGCGGGAACGACTTCTGACATCAGTGGGTAAATAAAGTAATTTATTTATGGTGGTTAGAGCAGAACGGGGTCACTTGTGATATCACCGAGCACTGGATGTACTCTTACTGGTGAGATGACGGCAGATAAGAACCATTCGGCCCATCCAGTCTGCCCATTTTTCCTGATGCAAAGGTTTAAACCCCTATCACTCTTTGGTCAGGTCCTATAGTGAGGAAAGCTTTATGTCTATCCCATGCCCGGCTAAATTCCCTCACTGTATTAGTGTCCACCACTGCTGCTGGGAGACTGTTCCATTTATCCACCACCCTCTGAGTAAAGTAGAACTTCCTTACATTACATCTAAGCCTCTGGCCTTCAAGTTTTAGATCATGACCTCTTGTTCTAGCATCGCTCCTTTCAAATAAGCTTCCCTCCTGTACTTTGTTAAATCCCTTTAAGTATTTAAACGTTTCCATTGCATCCCCCGTCTCTCTTCTTAGAGGGGGGGGGGATGCAGAAATAACGCATAGGACAGGAATCATGTGAGCTAGAAGGTAAACGCCATTAGAATGTAGACCCTGGGAGAGGATAGTGTGATCGGGGTATCAAACGCGGCAGATAGAATGAGAAGGATGCAAAGACAGAAATAGAATTTGAACCCTACGGCAAAGAGATCATTCAATAATGTAATACGGGGACTTGCGGTTATAAAGATGGGGGCAAAAAAACAGATTGCATTGGGTCCTGGAGATTATGCGAATAGCTCACAATAAAGCGATAATGTCCTTTTAAGAAGATTAAGTACTTTGACACATACCATGAGGCACGGGACTGTCTTCAGCAACACATACTCCAATACAAACACCTCGTATTCATTATTAATCTTATTAAACGCGGAGCAATCAATGCACTCTTCAGAATTCGATAAGTTATTATGCTCGATAAGTTACTCCATATGCATAACTAAGTGGCTTTTCCAGCAGCCGTTGAATAGACTACCAAGATCTGCATTCTATTGTTTTAAGAAAAGTTATTTACATTTCGATTTGGAAAACCTTTAACTTCCAAACTAAGGTTTTTGTAATCATTTGGCGAATCAGTGAGATGAACGCAATCCTCGCAAAATGCGGCGCAAATACGGTCACAGTTTTGCCGAGGATGTTAAGAGCGTCTAGGTTCAGGCGAGTCAATTTCCAACCTGAGAACGCAGCGTCCGTGTCGGTCTCATCTGTTCTAAGGCACTTTGCATAATTGCTCATCAAAGTCTACAATCAAGCAGCAAAAGATGACCTTTTCATTCCATGGATGGATCTCGTGCCCAGCCTGACTGAACAATCCGACGCGCCAAATGTTCTACCTCAATAACCATTTCCACCCACAGCCTAAAGTACACTTACCGACGGATTCCAATGATTCCAAGACAAGTCGAACCTTAATCACTCTTTTGTCTTAGATTTATGAGCCATGTGACTATCCTATACATGTTTAAATTCCTTCACTCTATTAGCCTCTGCCCCTTCTGTTGGGTGGTTGTTCCCTTTATCTACCACCATCTCAGTAAGATAAAGCTTCCTGAGTGTTCACTTAATATCTGTTGATAAGTTTAAATAGCCACCACCATATTTAACTGTGGGCATGAGGGTACTTTTCCATATGGCTACCTCTCTGTCTGCGCCAAACCCAACCCTGGTGTTTATTGCCAAAAAGCTATTGTTCCGCCCACATGAAGAGCCAACCCCAGTGAGCTTCTGCTGTGGAAGAGTTTGGTTGGTCCTGTATAATGTGTAGTACACCGAGGGAGTACCAGCGGCTCTCAAACCATCGTGAATGAGTCATACATTGATGGCCCTAAAAGTCATACATTGATGCCCAAGGTTCTTATTAAGTCCGGTAGCTTTTTTGTTGAATTCCAAGCAGAACAAACAAATGAAGCTTTTTGGCTGCAGCCCAGATCGGTCGAGGTGCCACTGGCTCTCCTGTGCCTCGTGTTTCTCCTCTCTTGGATGAAAAGGACTTCCTGGAATATAACTGGACTAAAAAAAAAAACACAACTTCACTTTCTCTGTAACTTTCTCTAAAACTGTCACCATCCAACTAAAAATAAGATTGGTGAGAAGTGCTTATTGGAGATAATTGCAGATCATCGGGAGTCTATAACGTTGCGAAGATAAGTGCTCATTTGCATAGAAAATGACATCAATCATTATTCGTCTCCATCACGGGGAATTTGTTCGACAATATAACTGCTGAAGAGACCAGGAACATCTTAACTACCTTATAAAAACAAGACCATTACAGGGTGTCTATAGCCCCCCAAATATATCTTGTATTTACCCATTAAATGGTTATTCATGGTGGAGCGCTACCGTATATGTAGGGTGAAACATTCAATATTCAGAGCTTTCGATCCTCATTGTCTCAATGCAAAGCTCAATAAGAAAATATATAATCGAGCAAAAGTTTTCTCAGGGACTGCATAATTCAAGCCTATATAGTCATGTGACGTAAGCATCACGCCGACAACTTTATTTCTGCGGGTGTACAAAAAATACATAGCAACGCCATTGGCACTTAAAGTTTATATTGCCCCCTTTTTACTTTTTTTTTTGTTTTGTTCTGCAGCCTTTTGTAGCTTTATATATTTAAAACATATGGATTAATCACGTACCGAATGTAAAAAAGAGAGTAAATAATGGAAATTGCGTAATTTCTCTGGAGAGAACGAGATGTGCTTCACCGAGTACAACACGCGTCTCACATATTATTCATTTCAAGCTTTAAATGTACATCACAAAGGTCAGAGCAAATTAAATTAATAACCCGAGTGGTGGCTCGTAGCAAACAGAAAATAATGTATTCCTCCACTTCCGACTGATCAGTTTTACGCAGAAAAGCATATGATGTTGGTAAATAGTTACATTTCTAATCATTCTATTTAATTGACGCAGAGTAAACATTCTAATCCAGCTTAATTCCACCAGTACCACTTATAAACTATAGGATTTAGAAAATATGACTTTTAAACTGGTTACTTGTCTAAGGAAAGGTTAACTAGCCTCTAGATATGAATTTAAGTGATACATTCTTTACTTTTTTTACTGATGGTTGGGTTACTATATGGGAATTTAACCTTTTAAAACCTGTGGCTTAGAAGGCGTATTAGGTCTCCTTAGAAGTTAGATAGGCTAAGTATGGTTTAGCTATTGTTTGGATACAACGGATATGCAGAGGGCATAATAGGTTGACATGATTTATATTTGGGTAAGAAGCCGCACCTATAATCCGCAAACCATGCCAAGTAATGATCCGATCTATCTGAAACACTTTACGTCTGTGCAGATTAGAGTGTATACTATATACTATATATATATATACTATACTAGTGTAGCCAAAGAAAAGAAGTGGAAATGGAGGTAAAAAATGAATAGACCACCAAATGCACATGAATACCATACACCACTGTACCGGTTAGTAGTTTGCGGACCTGGCGGCACCAGTAGATAAACATAGAAAAGGCGAGTGAATGTGAATGAGGATGCAAGGTGTGGGGTAAGGTTTTTCTTACTTACTAATATACCTCATTCAACTCTAGCGAGGCATACGTATGCTCTATACCTCCTCCGGGGCATGTGATGTGCCCCCACAACCCCTGCACATGGGATGAAGAGGGGCTCCCTGTCAGCCTCTTATTGGTTGGGATCTTGCAAGTTATATTCGAGGTCATACGATTTGTTCTCAACTGATCTTGACTGCAACATGCAAAATTTCACGTCGCAGGCAGTTTCTTTGACTGTTAAAGAACTCGGGGGAAATGGATTGTATTGGTTAGGGTCACACAGAGCAGGCACATCGGGTGCGGTGAAGGCTGATTTCCTGGCTCCATTCAGAGCTGAAAGCCGAAGAGTAACGATATCGCGCTGTCTGATTTTAACAGCCATCAAGGCTACCAGCTGCTGAACTCAAGTAGAGTTTCTAATCAGCCCTCCCCAAGTACCCCCAACGGGGCAGGCTTTCTGCCTCTCACTTGTGCAAAGATAGCTCTTTATTAACGTGAGCCTGAAAGTCAATGATCGGTCCATCTGTGTTGGAACACCTGCCTAGTCTTCGATGTAACACATCATGTAACACAAAACCAGCCTTGTTACATAGTTACATAGTACATAAGGTTGAAAAAAGACCTAAGTCCATCAAGTCCAACCCTTCTACCTAACCTTCCTTCTCTTGATCCAAAAGAAGGCAAAAAAACCCTAATTAAGCTACTTCGCATTCTGCCATCGGGGGGGGACTCCTTCTTGACTCCAAAAGGCAATCGGATGTCTCCTTGGATCAAAAAGCTCTAATACTCGTTAAGATACTGGTGACCCTGCTTTCCGACATAATGAATTATTTTAACAAGTAGAAATTTTAGCATTTTTACACTAACACACGCTCGGGACATCAGATAAACCTGGATTTTCCTCGCTGACCTATAACACTATCTATCTATCTTGATAGATGGACTACGGTAAAAACGAAGACAAATAATGCTCTCAGCAGTTCCAGTAACCTCATGCGCGCCGGAGGGCCATAGAAAATATTCCGGTGAAAGACAATCACTCCGGGTGATTTTGATTACCAATCGATGTAAGGGGAACAAAACGACTTGTAGCGCTCTGTATTACGCACATCTTTCTCTTTCTAGAAATAATTGCATTTTTTTTACCGAAAGAGGGTTGTAAAGATCAAGCGTGGATACAGCAACATCAGTTAAAAGAATGGCAACAACAAGATCACTTTATAATAAATAATTGGACTTCTCATGGAGGTAACCCGACTCTGACCTTCCTTTATGTAACGTGGGACGGAGACAGAGTGTTCTCAGCTGAGGTCTCTATCACAATAAAACTGACTTACGGAGCACAAGAGGACCGATCAAGAACTGGTCATATACAGTTTTATATTCACTATATAATGACATTTGATTATACACAATATTCCTATATTATAAAATATATATATTTATAATTTTAGTTTCTATTATTTCACTGTAAAATGGACCGTTTAAAAGACTCTATTTTGTACCTCTTACCCGTTCAAGCGTACAAGCATACCTCTTACCCGTTCAATCATAACATATATATATATATCATTTGTATATTATTTATTGTTTTATATATATGTGCAATCATAATGCATGAAATTATTCTAGATTGCAAGCAATTATTCAGAAAAAGTGTTAAAAGAAGCCTACAAAACAACTAGACCCTGTTTATTTACAAAAAAGTCAAACTTTTGGCTAACCTTTCAACGATTTATTCTACTTGCAAGAATAGAGGTCATAACTGAACTGCAAAGTTAGATGAAGACAGCTCAGGCCAAGCGATTAGTTAGCAGGCAATATTACACGTGCATCAATATAAAATGTGGCGGCACTTTATATAGCGCCATCATATACTGCAGCACTGTACAACGGACAGGCAAGTACAAGTAGTGCATCGCATAACGTATTTGGACTTACAGAATCAAAAGATTGCTCTATACATGAATGCTGCTGGATCAGGGTTAATAAAGCGGCCCTGTCACTTTAAGGCCAACAGCCACTATATGATGTAAGCTCAGACGCAGGCTGGATGGGTACGGCTGCATACTGCCCTCTTACACTCATGGAGCATGTGGCCATGTGTATCGACTTTAATTCATCGGACCTGCCGGCGTTGCGAGCTCCAACAAAGGCAAGTGGCCCACATCATCTGGCATTTGCCCAGTCTACAAGACGGCCATCCTGCGCCCGAGCTGGACTCTTCAACGAACGAGAGATCCTCTTTTCTTTAAAAAAGATCTTACGTGTGCATCCAAACACGACTTTGTATTTAATAATGCAACAAAAAAAGTATTAAACCCTTTGTTTTACTTAAAGAACACTGATTTTTCAACATTAAAAACATAAAGTACAAATATTATTACACATAAAAGTATAAACACTGTAATCTAAAGTAAAATAAACTGCCAGAGTTATTATAATGTATAATATTATGCATTACTTTACATTTTATATATTTGTAACGGTTATGAAAAGAACATTTCTAAATCGCTATTATTATTAAGAATTCTGATCTTACTGTTCATTGCACTGGAATAATCACAGCTTTATTTAAGGCTGAAAAAAACTTACTTTGCATAAAAAGCTGCTTTTTAAAGCTTAACATTGTGCAAAGTAAAAACATGTATAAAATATAATATCTGGGATAGGCACGGGTATTGTTCATGGTGGACATTTTTAAAGTTACTAAAAGTCATTTTATTTTAACCCCTTAATGACAAAGCCTGTACATGTACATGCTCAAAATGCATTGTTTTCTATGGGTTTAGGGACCGCCCATTGTCCTTAAGGGGTTAAAAATATCCACACACATACACACATACATTCACCCTTACACTCAAATATCCTAGCATACACTTAGACAGACACGCTTGCCCTTACACATCTTTCTGGGCCGGTTAGAAGTAGATCAATGGCCCTTTTGGACCGCTGTATAGGATACCAGTTTTACCGCTACTTCCTTTAAAATGAAAAATTATGTATAACTCAAAACGTGATGATGTTAAAAAAAATGTTCGTCAACTCTGAGATAAATAGATGCTGCTTTTAGTGGGTTTATCCAGAATTTTCGGAAAAATTGTAATGCTTTATGTGATAATCAAAAAGGCAATTTTCAAAAGTCGGGTTTGGTCAACCATTTGTTTTTTAAATGTCACCCGAAACACAGGTGAAGTATACCTGTAAGTAGAACAGCCTCCCAGCAGCAGTGGTAGAAGTCAATACAGCGAGGGAAGTTAAACATACATGGGATAGGGATATGGCTCCTGACTCTAAGATAAGACCAACGACTGATTAGGGTCTACAGCAGGAAAAAACTAGATGGGGTCTTATCTGACATCAGAAGAAGAAACCTTTAATAAAGTGCATTAGATTGCAGTTTATCTTTCACACAGTGGATGGGGAGGGGGGGGGGGCAGTGCCCTGCAGCTCTGGGGCTGCAGCTTCTTCATAAACAAAGTGCTTTTTTTTTTTTTTTGCTTTTTTTTAAAGCACTTAAAATGTACTTAATGTGAATTATACAATGGTGGGGTTGTATGGAACACTGGAGTGTTTTAATAAATTTAAGTACCTGGACAATAATAATAATGAAATAGGGTTAATTTCGTAAAATAATAATATAGCATCATTTACGTCTTCCTAGCAAAGCATCAATATAATTAATCACAAAAATAAAACTATTACCTTAGAAAAATCAATGTTCTGGATCACTTAGAGACACAAACATTATGCATAAAGCATTAGCTGAAATGATACATTTTTGACTGCCATTCAGAGCTAAAAACTATTTTGACTTAAAGCTTTTGGATCTCTTCTGGAAAGATTCCGTGGTTTATATCTCAGAAATGCTCTCTTCTTAGGATTAAAAGATAAATCAACTTGAATTGCGTTAGTTTTGTCAGGCATGTGGTTTATCTGAAAATCAAATTCTACTAATCTTATATTCCATCTGGCTTAATGTCCAGAAGATCAATTTTTCAGCTCCAGTACAAATTCAGGCACTTTTTAACTGGAAATATCCATGGCCACGTACAGTAAATATGGGGTTTCCTTGATTAAAACAATAAATAACTATCATTAAACAAATATTTCAAGATTATTCTATAAACTATGCATCATTAATAATTTAATGTCGGTATAGGAAGAGTTTGGAAATTGTATTCCGAGCCAGCCAACTGCCCGACTATAATATTTAGTCAACTGAGTAAATTAATTGATTTCATAAATTACTTCAAAAAATTAAATCGCTTAATGTGGAAATTAATAAAATGGAATGAAACATTAATCTGTTATAGAAAACAGAATCTCCTACAGGAGAGTTTCTCAGCCACCAGACCAGCCATGTAGGGCCACCAGCCCCAGCAGCATAATTTCTATATTGAATAGTGCAGGGGTGTCCAACCTGCGGCCCTCCAGCTGCTGCAGGACTACATCACCCATACTCAGCCAGCCCCCTTAGCTGAAAGAGCATTATGGGAGATGTAGTCCTGCAGCAGCTGGAGGGCCGCAGGTTGGACACCCCTGGAATAGTGGAATCCTGGACTGAATCATGAATACCCCATTATGGGCTCCACCAGTATTTATGAATTGCCTTCACATATAGGGTTGGAGGTGACCTAGGTGGATAAGAACCTGTCTGTGGCTGTGTAAAGAAATCTATGATGACCGCTAGAGTAGACTATGACAAGGTCAACTCAGCCCTTCATCCTTCCGAGGTTGATGAATGAGTACCATTCATTGGGTTATTCCGAGAGCGTGCCCTAAAACACCTTGAGTCCCACTGGGAGAAAGGCGCTATATAAATGCTAGGTGTTATATTATGCTAAATAAAAACACTGGTGTGAAGGATCAGATCCCCCTTAAAGACTAGGTATTTGGGTAGAAACCTTTCAGGAGTAGGTGGCATTTAGTAGGGGTAATTTTTTAGCTCACAGGGCAAGTCCATCCAAATGGCCTGGTAATAGCATAGTTCAGAGTAGATTTGGTAGTAACTGGGTTGAACCCCGTAGAAAGAGAACCAAAAGGATCAAGTCCTGGTGGAAATTCTGAATACATTTACTGTAGATGCCATGGTGGATAAATATGACATCACAGGGGCCAAAATGCAAAGCTTCTGGCAGTGGCCTAAAATCTTCAATTTAGAGAGGTAAGTCGCCCCAACACAAACGGGTGTTTCAAATAATTTGTACGGAGGGAATGAAGGGCTTCACTAGACTTTGTTCACATGAGCTATTTAGTTTTATATACCATAGTTTTTCCGACTCTCCAGTGATTGGATAAAAATGGCTATTGAATAAGTCCATATAACATGCAGTTCATAAAGTATATGTACAGTAGATCGCATACCGACTGTTATGGTGGGTTGAATGTTTTCAAATGTTTTATCAACAGGTTGAAGTTCCAGCTGGTGAAGCGATAATAGTGGAACTGTCATCAAACTCATACTTCACAATTGAGTTTGATGACTTCACAAGGATGTTACCATAAACTGACACACTGAGTGATGCTCGGATTGGGCACAGAATTTTGTCTTAAAGCCACTTGTGTATATTCTGTCCAAGTCCAAGTTATGTTGGCCTATTGACATGTTGACATGTTGGGTCATGACAGCCCCATGTTGGGTCATTAGAAAGCCCCATTTTGTCACCATCTTATTGAAATATACTCTGCTAAGGTAAAATAGTTGCTTGATTTAATTATAATATATAGAGATACTAGAGAGGGTGGGCAACGTTCAGCCTGTGGGGCAACCCCAGCAAGGCTGTCCAGTACTAAAGTAGCCTAAACCACATTTGGAAACATGTGTACACTATACATACAGTGGATATAAAAAGTCTACACACCCCTGTTAAAATGCCAGGTTCTTGTGATGTGAAAGAATGAGACAAAGATAAATCACGTCAGAACCTTTTCCACCTTTAATGTGACCTATAACGTGAACAATTCAACTGCGATGCTGCCCTGCCAGCCAAATCGCCCGACCGTAGTCCCAATGAACTCCAATAAGGACCAAGCTCTCTTGGCGACTTATTATGAGGGCTTATTCAGTAAAGGTCCTGCACAATGTATAATTGAACGGGCGAGGAGACTTTGGAGAACTTTTAGGAACCCCCATTTATTTAACTATACATTAGACAGGGACAGTCAAGCTTTTCATCCAGCAGAAGCTCACTGGGGGTTGGATTTTCATAGTTTATATTCATGTCCAGTAATTAAACCACAACTCTCTCTTTTAGTGAAGAGACCCCAAATTGAGGCATTAATTGGCTGTGAGCTCGTACTATGTTAGAAATGAAGGTCCTTGAGATTTTTAATTAAGGTGTATGAATAGAGAGAGAGAGAGAGGCCATTAAAAGTTTTTAGAGAACTTGAGTAAGGGGACATATCGTATCTCCTTTCTAAAAGTTTTCATACCCCCCCCCCCCGAGTTAAACATGAAAAACAAAATGCACTTCCAAGCAATATTTTCTATGTAGATTCTGATGAAAAGACTCCCATCTGCTCTAGAAAACCTAGACTAAAAATAAAAGAAAATCACGGAAAGTAAAAGGTTTGTTGAACAGCTTAGTGAATACAGTCATTACGGGGTTGCTAATAGACACACCACAATTTATAGGCATCCTGGGGCAGATTAATTGCAGCTCCTCTGTTATCTGATCAATGAACGAGTGTGTCGAAAAAAAGCTACTTTTATGTTATTTCAAAGTTTGTTTTTTCTTTTAAGTTTTGCAAAATGCAATCTGCTAGACGCATTAATGCACTTCGTTAATTGGAGTCATTGTAATTGTAGGTAAGAAAGTATATATTTTTTCCCAATTAAAATATCAAGTATTAAATAAAATGTCATCACACAGGTGAATTTTTTTGACAACTGTATCGTTTCAATGTTCTAAACAAAATACAATTTGCTCTACAAAAATGTCAATATATATATATATATATATATATATATATATATATGAATTATATTATATTGCTATTAAAGGTGATATTCTGATGAGTTTGTCTTCAGTGTCTTACCATGAAATTCATTTGGGATTTTACAGCAAAAAGTTTTTGCAGTGGAAAGGGGATAAACATGATATCATCGAAATGAATCAACAGCTTAGTTGCACAAAAGGCATCAATAATTTCAATTTAAAAGGAGCCTGGAGCTGCAACGTATACTTGGTAGCAGGTGTAGTAGTCTCTCTACTGTATTACTGTGGACGTATTGGGGGTTATCGACTAAAAGGAGAGTTTGTGAGAGAGAGTTGTGGGAGAGCTACATAAATTACATTATTAAGAACCAACCTCAGTGAGCTTCTATGAAAAAGCAACTGATTTTGGGAGATGGGAGTTATTCTGTACTACATCAATGTCAGGCTCAGAATACGATTATAGACGTCATGCTGTATCACCATCAGTGCCTGGCTCAGTATATGGTATATATGGTGATGTCACAAAAAAATGGCACTGACAGGCAGTTGGGGCATACAAATGGCACTGGCAAGCTGTTTGAGGGCAAATCTAGCACTGTGTGTGTCATGTGACTTGGTGAAGTCGGGGCGGAGGTGGAGTGGTTGTTATAGAAAATGGGTGGGGTTGTAAGTATTATGTTTGTTAACAGGAGGAGATAGTAATGTAGCCACACCTACATGTTGGCGCCAAAAAGAATTCTTGCACCCTGGCATCAGTTACCCTCAGTGGCGGCCTTCCTTAGGCTTATACCCATTCAACGTTGTCCATATATCCACAGCGTCTACCCTCTGCCTGAAACGTACATCTTTACAGCACTGAGTATAAGCACTGCCATCGTCGTAAAATGACGCGTGTGATGTTCTACAAACGAATACATGCTGGATGTGTAATTTATACAATGCTGAAACCACAGCATTTCTATATTTCTGTTTTGTTGCCGGCAAAATGAAATTTTAATAAATCAGAAGCACGATTCATATCCATGTTTACTACCTGAAACAAGGTTAGTTTTCTTTTATTCCCCTTGAGACTGTTATTACAGGGGGAAAGTAATAACACTTATTATTAAACGAGAATGTCTTTAATAAAGCCACCTTTTTCATGCTACCCTGACAGGCAATTTCATATGGTTTTTATGCTCACAAAGATTTGCTCAAAGGGCATGTTAGATTCAATATATGAGGAAATTCTTTTCTACACTAAAACAAGATGGTCCCTTAAAATCCTGGGGAAATTATGATGGCGCACAGCCACAAGTACATAAAGGTGACCTTGTCTTTATGTATTCTTACAGCTATAATAAATATCTATTTAAGATAACCTTAAGTTAGACAAAAGGAACATACAATTGTTGGGATGCTTCTGTCTGTCCCTTGTATAAACATTATTCATACTTGAGAGCTCTGGGTTTGACCTGGATCCTCCGGTTGAAGCCCTGCTCCTCTGGGTCAGTTTCTTCTGTATCTGGGCAGGGGAGGGTCATTTGGCCACGCAAACTTTCCACCTACTGTCTGCTGACTTCCACCCATGTTTAAAACCGTCCTGTCCCTAAACTAGGATAGGCCACGCTTTTCATGAACCAACAACCCAAGAACTCTGTGCAGAGCTATGGTCTCGTGCTTCTTGATTTACCCAGAGATTCCAGGTGAAAGTTACTTTCCTGGGGCCTCGGATTAGTGTCTTCATCTCTATGGGGGTAAGAAGGGTAGAGACATGTCCATGTCCCACCCAAGTACTGCAGGCCACTATCCGATCAAGCCTCTTTACTATTTATATATATATATATATATATATATACACATACATACACACATATATAATCTTTCCAATCTCTCTGTCCAACATACATTCACACCTGCTTCTTCTCCCGGTTACTTTCCTGCCCACTAAAGGCTGTTTGGCAAGTGTATGAAAACCAAGGGAATTTGGCTTTTATTTTTTTATTATTATTATTTTTTTTAAGACAACAGTACACAAGGTGCATATGAGAAAAATACATGATTGTTTATCTAAATTACATATGCATATGATATTCTCTGAACAGTTTTTGGAATTTCTTAGTGTTTTCCTTTCCTTGCTATTTCGGTCCTAATGGTGCACTTTACTGCTCTGATTACAGCTTTAGCTGTTCTCACCTAAACATAATTGTTTGCGTGGATTTCTTGCCTTTGAACATTTCAAATTACATTCTAGAAAGCAAAATTTCTACACAAGCTCATTCCACAGGAGAAGACAAAAAACACGTTGCTAAAGATTTTATCACTTTGACGGTTGAAAAATATTTCATATTATTTAAATATTTCTATCAAAAGGCATGCAGCATGAAATTTCAGGACAGTAACCCCTAGAAGTTGTGTCATACCGCCCAAATGTCCCAGTTTTTGTAGGACAGTCTCAATAGCTGGGCACTGTCCTACATAGCTGCTCCAAATATCATACATTTGCCGGCAGTGTGCATCATGGTCCTGTTGGGGAGACGCTCTGTTCTTCCCTGACCGGCTGAGGAAGTTATAACATTTTTTGGAAGTTTGTGCTGTTTCTGCACAGATTTCCACTGCGGCTCTCAAGATGGCTCACCCGGTATAATGGAGTGTGGTCCTTGACCTTCCCCTTTCCAAGGTCCTGCCATGCACCCTATCATTAGGCTGTGTTAAGCAGCCACCCTCCCCATCTACAGTATGCATCCTTTCTTTAATATTAGTAGAATGATACTTATAGAAATGGTCATAACATGGAGTAGATTATCCCAGTGTGCCAGTTTGGGCCAAAAGACTATCATATGATAACAACAAAAACAGAGGGACCTGCAATACCCCACTTGTGGCTCAAGAAGCCGTCTACAACTTGGGGAACCTATTTTCACTGCAGGGACATGGAGGAACTCAACAAAATAACACCATAAAGTCAACTAGTGAATTTGTGTACCTTATGACTACATTACATTATTATTATTACACACTGATGTAAGGTGAGGTCCCATTGGTCTCATTTTTTTGGGTCAACTCTTTATAGCATGCTTTATGATCATTCCTTGGATCTCTCCAGGTTTTTCCTAGAGTCTCTGGATAAAGCCTTGTTTCTATGGTGCTTCAGATCAATTTTTTCCTTATGAGTGGTGTTTAACTCACATGCTCCCCACCTACTTAAAAACCTGGGGCTAGCTACCCCATCATGGTGGGCTAGACACGACTTCAATCAAGTTGCCCTGCCCTCCTGCAAAAAGTCACTCCAGAAGTGTAAAAACTCCAGGATGATCATCTGGCAGATTACATTACTATAATTACAATAGGATTATTATTGCCCTGCATTACCAAATGTCACATCTTTGGTAGGGAATTCCTCTGATACTCTAGCATTGCAGGCTCTTGGCGTTCCATAATCGTCAGCGGGGTCTGTAACCCTCTCTTCGGAAACTCTATAGCATTTAGTGTAAATGACTGATTTGGCCACCCAAGCATGGAAGCAATGAGCCGAGGCAGATGAATGTAGGAAGCCTTTGTGGGCTGACAGTATATGCCTTAGAGTACTGCCTGATATTCTCCAATACAATACATTGCAAGCCATGAATAATTCATTCACTCGTACATCAATTTACCTTTCATTCGGCTTTGCCCGCGCAGATAGGCCTGATTTGCACATCATACACTGTAACGTTAATAATGTGAGAGGGTGGATACACAAGAGGGGAAAAAAACTGAACAAGACAATTATTCCTAACATCAGCTCTTATGTCCCAAAGGAAAGATAATATCTATTTAATAATAATAGCGCACATTAGTATTGGTGAAAAAAGGCTGGAGATCCGAAGCAGCATAAGTCATATTGATTGTGACAGGGAAATCTGAATTTTCAGTATATAATCATGGTTTTAAAAATTTTAATAGGAAAAGGGCACATTGATTTTGTAATTTTAATATATAACTGGGGATATTCCTTTGTTTTGTTGTTGAGCCTGCATACTTAAAAATATCTTCATGAGTGAATGACTTCAGCCTTTCCAATTTCTAAGAGGCATGGAGTCATGGGGAGCGTAACAAAATCTCCTTGAGCATAAAATCAAGCTCTATATTTAGAAATATAGGTCAGCATTGACAAAAACCTGTTTTTATCTTATTCCTTTATGTGCAGACCTGGAGGCTGCCATTGTCAGTCATGTGATATTCTGGGGGACTTTCCCTGCTCAGACACAGCACTGAGACGATTCTTTATGGCAATGCTAATGAAGTCTGTTCCTCCATAGACATTAGTCACAGTGTTTGGCTGGTTGATTAAGACTGAGCTATTCTATTATTTAGCACAGGCAGTATAAGGAGTCAGAGCATTTGTCTGGTAGAATGGGTGAAAATAACAGAGCGAGAACATTTACAAATGGTTAATATTCAGCTGTCTGAAAACATATGATGCAAAATCTAGCATTTTTTTTTACATATACACATATTAGTACCTGATCCCACAAACACATTTTTAAATAAGGGGGCCACTATGTACCACATATAAGCCTTTTACTCTCATATACTCCACACTCCTTCTATCCCACGCAGAACAACTGCCTCTTTAGGAAAACGTTACCCTGGAATTTAGGAATAATAAAATTTAGAAGGTTATCTAATCAACACAATATAGAATAGCGGAAAAAAGGTCTTCAATTCCCATTCCCGACCTACTGATCCGAATTCAGGGGACGACACCAGGCCGCCCGATAACCAAGGAGCCCAGTGCGGTCACGTCTAACGTCAACCCCATGGTAGTAGGGCAGCAACACCTCGCACGGAAAGTGCAACTGCAGTGAAAACAGGGCTCCATGTGAGCTAAGAGGGAGGGCGAGAGGATGGGTGAGAGGGAAAGGGTGTGTGTATATATATATATATATATATGTGTATGTGCTGCATGTGTAAATTCTTATGCAGGTTTTACTGTAAGAATATGGTGTCAAAAGAGTTAATATGCGCATGTTTTTTTTATTTACTGACCCTTGACTGAATTACTTGTTTCGTGTAAAAACAATCAAAATATATTTTCTTTAAAAAAAAAACAAAAAAACCCTGCGATATTAAAAACGAGCAGTGCGGTTACTGTTATTAAATAGTATGAAAGCCCAAAGGCAGCAGACTCGGTTGTATTGATTGTTTGCTAAATTACTACTTGTGTATGTTTGACCTCAAACACTGAAAAGTAAAATTATGTGGAGCGTGAAGAAAATCGAAAGGGGTTTTATTTGAAATACATATAAATATTAGCATATTCTTGCGTAAAGCTAGGACTAGACATAGGGTGACAGTTCCAGGGGGATAGGCAGCCCTCTCCACATACACAGGGGCAGACGGGCCTACTGGTTGAACCATAAGCTGGTTGAGATTTCCCTTGTAACCAACCCATGTACCCTACAAAAGCTTACGTGGGAGAGATACAAATTGGGGTCTTTTAGCTGAACCCCCACCCAGACTGTCTTTTGTTGTCTCACATTGAGAAACCAAGTAATTAAGTAGTAAGGCTTTCAGGTTACCAGAAAGGAGGATTTTCCACCAAAAAGAAAGAGCTACCCAGGGCTAAAACCAACAAAAAATCCTACACAGGCAAGAACCACGTTAATAAGGAATAGAAATACAGACAGCGGATGGAGATAAGGAGACATAGCTTGATGGGTAGTGACAGTGGTTTCTTTACTATTGTTATATTTTGCTGACTGTATCAAGACTGAATGTATTTCGTTTCCCAGCCAGTATCACGTTACTTCAGTCCCATTCTCCTTGGTGTATGGAAAATAAATGAGATGAAAGAAGACTTTCCAGAGCTGCTTCATATCCCATATTTAGATGGTAAGCTTATGAATGACGCTCTCAAAAGCCCACCGTATGAAAGATAGAAGGCAAGATTACTGGCAGGTTCATCAAAACCTTTTGTGTTCGTACAAAAATGTTAACCACGCCACCATGTACAGTGCTGCGGAATATGATTGTGCATAATAAATAATAATAATAATAATAATAATGTGTTTTGACTATGGATGCCCTTCATCCCCACCTCTTTTGGACCCTTTCTGTGTCTGAATGGGGACCAAGCTGTAGATAACCCCAATGAGGACATCTGCTGGGACAGCCAACATCTGAAGATAAGCCTGGTTGCCTAAATTGCCCCAGACGATCCCAAACTTAGGAATGTAGGCCGCTTTTGCATGGTTTCCAGCACAAAAGAAAATCAACAACTTTGGCAATGGAAAGATTATATGGGGCAAAATATGGTTGCAAACAAATGGCCAAAGACACTTAACTATAGATATACATCGGCTTATATAAGTTCTATATATATGATACATCGGCCATTTGTAATGGACACCTTGTGGTCTATTTGGTTGCCTAAAATTACAGGGATTTTTTTCATTTCTGCACACATTTAGCATGTCTGGTGCCAAGTATAGCAATCAGCAAAACAGTCCAGTGGTTACTATTTCAGCTGAAATATGTAAAGCTTGGAGGAGATACGGTGTGATCGAAACATTTAAATACTTAAAAGGATTTAACTAAATACAAGAAGTTGGGCCATAATCCAACTAGCTCATCAGAGACTTAGGTCCAATGCGAGGAGACAAATGGAACAACCTCCCAGCAGAAGTGGTAGATGTTAATACATGAGGGCATTTAAACATGTATGGGATGGTGATAAAGCTATCCTGAATCTAAGATGAGACCAAGGACCAGTTAAGGTTTTAGTCTTTGCAGCAGGAACGATGGACACACTAGGTGGGTTGAATGGTTCTTATGCTTTAAAAGCTGTGAATCTACATAGTAAGTAAGAAACAACTATTTATTTATGGGTTTTTTTACTAATATAGCTAGCTTTATACACACCCCAAGCTTTCTTGAATTTCTTTACAGTGTTTACGGTGTTAACGGGGAAGGTGGAACATTTTCAATGAAGCACATCTACCTTTTATAAGCAGTTATCGCAAAGCGTATGTTAATTCAGTATTAGATTCATATTTTTACTTTGTTTTTAATGGATACTTTTGTTACAGCAAACTTCCACATATTCACAATAGTTCCCTTGATTCCTTTTTTGTACATTTATGCAAAAGCGCTGCTGGGCAAGTTATTCACAAAAAGGTATTTATTCCTAAGAATATTCAGGGTACAATCACCAACGATCATCATCCGTATACATTCTTCATACTGCTGTTGGCGATGGTTAGGAATGAACTACCTGCAGCCTGACAAAGGAAATATTTTGCAATTTCCAGTAATCCCCAGCTAGCAAGAGACACGGACGCCGGCATAAAATCCAAAGCCGCAAATCTACATGCCAATCACAGAAACAGTGCTGAGATAAAATGAATAAATAGAAAACAACATTAAAAAGCCTGTCTACCCCTCATCTTTTAAGTCTCCCAGGTATGGGGGAGATGAGGTCCATCCAAGCAACTTTTGAGTACCATTAGGGGTGGACAGTAGAATACTCTGGGGTTGCGAGGCAAATTTTGGTGGAACTTTGTCTTAACTCACAGTTGCGCACAGCATGGGATTTTTGCCCCCCATAGGGTAGCTTGTTAAAAAAAATAACCCCCTACGCTTTCTACACGCTCTGTACACAGGGTAGGGTAAGTCCCGGCATGTGACCCCGTTCAAATATAATCGCGTTAACTCAACTGACCAACAGGAACAGAGGTGAGCACAGGTTTAGCGACACGTGGGTGCAATATTCCTTGGACCCTCTCCCCAAAACTAACAAACTAATTTTAACACTATATAATTGCAGGTACACACACATACTTTTTCTCCATCTCTTCCCCTCCCCCAGGCATCACTAATTCTAGGCTCACTTCTGACACTTCAAACGCTAACACACACTCACACTGCTACCATACACATACACACACTCAACCTACCCCTCTCTTCGCCTCTCCTAGTACAGCTCCCTCTCTCAACTCACATGGAGACCTCAACTTCAGACCAGAACACACTGTTTGCCATCTCTTCATGGCATTCCTTTGATCTTTCGACCTCTCAACTGGCTCCGATTACCCTTCCTTTGTTGACCTTATTGTCAGAAGCTTCCCCTAACCAAGCATGTCTAGGAAGTACCTGGCTGTCAATTATATAGATTCTTATTCTAAATTACCGTACTTAACACAGATTTACTTTCACATGGTATTGGCATTATAAACACAAGAGACAGAAATCACAGCACATAACCCAATACATCCATTTATTTATGTGCTTTTAATGCCATACCAGTCAGTCTAAGATAACGTGAAATACGCTGAAATATGTTGACAGAACCATATGAGCAAAGCAAGCGAAATTAATATTCCCAGTCTCAATGCATTCCTGTCATTGACTAATAAGGTATGTTATTCCCACAAAGAAACCTGACAGTAGCTAATCCATCAATATAAAACATGAAATGCTTTGTAAACTTGCTAGGTGTTCCAAGGGGACGTAACGTCCTTGGCCTTTTCGACACAATGCCACTTTTGAGAGGTTAGATATCTTTGGTGATTCTCTGCAAACAGATGATCGTTGTCCGATAATGGGTGAAAATAAATGGCAGAAATCTAAGTCTTCTGAACTGCAGGCCAGCATCTTCCAGCGATAAAGCTGGAGAAATAGAGAATCATAATAAAAAACAGCACAAAGAACAGATACAGCAGAGTGATGTGGGTTATATGAGATACGAGAGAAAAGGTTCACTGCTCACACACTGGCTTCAGATAAAGCTTAAAAGTATCTCATGTAGAGAAGGGGTTAATCTCTATTGATACAGCGCACACTGGCACTGAGATTGCCGCTGGATCTTATTATTAATAAAATATAAACAAAGAAAATGTTTTGCTTTTTTTTAACATTCAAAAAGTTAAAATTTACTCATCAAGAGAATCAACAGCTTTTGAGCAACTTTTCTGTGTTCCTCCTGCTTCCGAAAATCATTGTTAGCATCAGTTTTTCAAACTATGGAAACTCTTGCAAGAAAAGCCTTGTTCCTATGTCTACACTATGTGTGCTATAATGTATACATGTACCCGAGAACTTCACAGGGTACCCCTCACTTCTGGGGAATGGCTTTGTGAGGGGTGAGGCTGGTTAAGTGTAGGGTATTTGCTAGCCACGCATGGCTTAGTTAGCCACATGAAGCCTTAGTTAAGGCGAGAGTCGGAGAGGAAGAAGGCAGGAGCCAAACCCAGCTCCCCTGTCAAAAAAAGTGACCTGAGAACCCAGGAAAGTAACACTTTACTCAAAGACAGTTCCCAAGTATGTGAATATGTCAGGTAACTGTTCATGACTTCACATGACCCATTTGCCAATATTTTGACCAGCTCTACCTGGAGAAGCCCTGATTAAAGACTGGAAGGCCTCATTATATACAGCAGAATATGAAGGCCACATTGGAATTAAATGAAATATGTAACAGGAATTGCGACCAACCAACAACTCAAATCAACAATATGGACCATACCAACTGGCATACTTGACTTATCCCCCTCTCTAAATGAATTTAAGTCAACTCAACCTTGGTTCAACTTCAACCTTGCTGTTGAAACCATAAGGAGAGTTTCAGACACCACTTTAACAAACACACACTTCTTGAACAAATAAAATGGGATTATGACAAATAGAAGAGGAAAACAAGTAAACAAAAATGCATCAATTTTTAATATGTAATCCAGCTGGTCCTGTGTCTGTAAAATCGATAGAATGACACAATGCCCAGACTGTGCGTTAATATTAGCATGCAGCGGAAATCTTTTGGTAAAGAGATTTACAAGATATGCAGAACACAAGAGAGCTCTGCCTTAGGTTGGTTATTTATGAGAACAAGTAACCTCTCTCTTGGGCCACCAATATAAGATGTAGAGTTCTATATAATAGACTATATATTTGGAGATGGGGCCCCCGAAATTCATTTTGCATGGAGCCCTTAAAAATGTACCCTTGATCTAATAGGAAGAACATGATGTATATTTGACTTGTGTCTTTCTTTCGACGAAATAGCTACGATATCTTTTTCGCAATGATTAGAATCTGATAAAAGCAAAGACAATTTATTTCTGTTCCTCAAATCATGATGCACCGCAATGTAACCAAGGCTGTAAAACAAATTAAACAGATAAACACATCGACAAACTTATGCTGGCAGATTCAATACCCAAAGCGCGGAAGGTCTTTAATATTAAATACAGTATTTATGCTTGTAAAGGGTTCTTTGTAAATGCTGAGTGGTTCAATGGGCAATAATTTATTTCTCCAAGGCTCAGAATTTTCCATTTTGAACGGTTATATAATTTCTCCAGAGTATTTCACCCTATTTTAGGTTTCTAGATTAGCAACGGCTTTGTAATGTATTCTATGCATTTACAGCCTAAAATTCAAAATAATTCAGAGGAAAGCCATAATTTAGCAATATCCTATATTAACACCAAAGCATATTTATCTGACGTTTTTTCTGTGTATAAGGCAATATTTTTTTTTAAATTAGGTTGTTTATATCAAAATTGATTTGCTGTTGGGCTATTTGTTTCTAGTTTATCCGTGAAGAGCTGTTTACACTGGCAGTTGATAACAATTATAATGTTCACGGTTCCATGCTAGATTACTCCTAACTAGTGCCCATATCGGTTACAATATTTGAAGTTTAATAATATAGATATAATGTTGTATGCATACCTGGGAACATCACAACTCCCAATGTTCTGGTGGAGCTCAACCACTTTATGAAGGGATGGGGCTGTCTGGACATGCAAGGCTAGTTATACATAGAGACAGGGCTACCCCAAAAACATTGGGAGCCCATGGAACTGGAAGTGAAGAACGTGGGGGAGAAAACCCCCGGTCAAACCCAGAGATTTCCCTCGTATAGTCATTTGTAAAAACTTTGGAGCAGTGCATAGCTCCACATATCAGAATAAAGGTTATGGGTTCCAGAAAGAATATTTTTGTCTAATCTTAATAGATCCACTATACTCAGTTTGGAACGGACAGAGCTGAGTAGTAGATTATGACCTAAGTCTGAAATATGTTTCCAGATATTTGTGTGTAAAAAAAAAAGTAAAACAAACACCCCCCAAAAACTAACAACGTGACATCCCGGATTCTTATACATTTTCATTATCAATAATCTCACTAACCAATATATCATTCTATCAGACAAAACCACCACAGTTCCCCTGAACTGCTATATGTAACCTGGTTATATTTTTATGCTCTCCTCCCGTGTCCTGGGCCATGGCCATACCATGGAACTTCTCTATGTAGGCTACGTGGAGCATTTAGTCTTCTGTGGGATTGAGGGAATGAGGCTAGCCTCACAGGAAAATAGGAGGAAAAGTGGACTGGAAGTGGGTGTGACCAAATGGGACCCCCACCCAGAGAAAGAGGAAAGTGACCCAGAGATGCAAATGCCTCACTCAGAGACACCAGGCCAAACCTGGAAAGTTACCAAGTATGGTCCCTCTCTTGTGTATGTATATACAAAAAATTCTGGTAATCAGCTTGAAAGGTGGCATATCTACCAATTGAATAGTCCAATTAGCAGAACAATTCCTTTAAACAGAGGCTACTAGAGCGTATTACTCGAGTGACGCCTACTATCTGCCCAGGTCCCATTCCTTTCAACCTTATTATGCCAACCCTACCGCCTTAAAGCTCCAAAACCGAGTACGAAAGGGATAGCCCCCAGATTCCGCCAGAATCCCTTATTATACAAAACAACCGCTATATTTATCCATAGATGAGTAAACATCTGCCACCTATGATCCCAAGGGTAATGCTTGAAGATGACTTCTTCCTACTTTATGGCTTTATTTCCCTTTGGAAACTGGAAAGTGTTGTGTATCCTGTCTTGTTAACTGTAACGCATTTCTTGACTGTCGAGGCTTATTTACAGACATTACCAAGCTTGTAGCACCCTTAGGATTACAAGAAGACACAAGTGGAGATGATGGGTGGGAAATATGTTTCCTTGTAACCTAAATAAACATAGCTAAGTAGGGCAGAAGTTTTACATTTTCTTCATTACAGTGACAATGTCTAAAATCAACAGTAAATGCTACGAAATGGAGATTAAATATGTACAGACTTTAATTAGATCCATACAGACAGAAATGGCTTTTTTTCAGCTCATCTTCTTCTGTGTACCCACAGGAAATTTAGAAATAATCACATCGCTTCTTCAGCTTCCTCATTTGGAATCTGTCCTGTGTGTCAGATCACAAATATGATATGCCGGCTTCCTGCCTCAGAGCTAGTTACGATTTGTGCGATTCGGGCATCTCGAAGGTAGAATAATTTGTGGGGGGGGGGAAAGTACTTGGTATAGTTTAGTATTTTCGTTGAAGGATGACATTAACCTTTAAAATAGAGAACGACTCGTATTCATAGATTCTGCAAATAGAATTTATAATTTGTTTCAAACCTTTTTTTTGTTTAACGCACTAAAAAGCAAAACCGCGAAAGGGATGGTAAGGACAAAATATAGAGTAGTAATTTTGTTTTTCTACATGAGAATATGAAAAGGGCAATGGGTGTTTTTTTATTTTAGGGATATTATAAAAAATAATGGTTGCAGAAGTTAGGCTGTACCAATTTTGTGTCTAATACATTTAATAAAAAAAAAACCGATTTGTGCGAAATGATGGGGCTCCATAAAGTTTTTTTAAGGGTAATTTTCTAAAGGAAAGTAAGTAGGGGTTCACAGGCCTGCTCTTGAGGTTTGTGGGTCCCTTTGATGTTAGGAAGGGGTCTCTTCCTCTCTGAGTGAAGTGGAGCTCTGGTATGTCACATATTTTTGGTCATTACCTGAGACTTGGAGAGAGCGGTAAGCATCAGGACTATAGGGTATGGGAGTCCTACTTGCTCCTACCTTAGGCTGATGCTGGAGGTTTATACATTAAATGCCAAATTGCATTATATGTGGCCAAGACTAGCGTGCTTCTCCTATAATAATGGAATAATCCTCTAGAGCTCCTCTACACAAGAATTTGTTTGCAGGAGCATAATTAGAAAACAGAGCCCTGGTGCGAAAATGTCCACCCCCCCAACAGCTGGTCTGTGCCATCAGTGCCCCCAAACAACTTGTCTGTGCCTTTTTTGCCCCATGCCATTCCAGCACACACTCTGGCACACATATGCACACATATACAAACATACACACATTACACACATGCACATATTCATTCTAACACATTCATGCTCGCAGTCACACACAAATACACAGTTACACATCCATGCTCACACACAATTACACAACCATGCTTACAATCATACATACGTACATACAAACAAACCTCTCGACCCCGCAGCTCGCAGTCTGGCTGCTCGGCCACTGTGCGGGCATCCTCGGATTCACCACAGGGCCACGTAACGTGACCCCCGCAACGCTCCTCTCTACCCATGCCGATTTAAAATAGTTTAGAAAGGGCCCTTCCGACCTTGACTGCACCGTACCAGGTCAGAAGGGGCCTTTCTAAACTATTTTGAATCGGTACAAGAAGGCACCCTAGAGGCATGGGCAGCTGCGACCCCTGTAGTTACGCCAGTGGCTTTGTGGTCTGGGAACTTTCCACTTCTGGATTCCCGGAGTTCTCCTGCTCTTTATCCCCATCCCCAGCTCTGCCCTATGCTCATTTGTCACCCATTGATGGGTGGGAAGTAGGCAGCACCTATACCAGGCACCACTTCACCCAAACAGTGTCCCAGAGACTTGGTAACCGGCTCAGTGCGCAGCTGCCAGCCGCTTGTAAGACTATGTTGTCCAGCAGTGGATGTAAATTGCAGTTTAAAAAACTGCCTCTGTTGGAGAATTTCAATATCGAGCAGGATCTTCCCTTTATCTGCAATAATATAATAATTCCCAAAACGCATTTTTAGGCACAGTGTTCCAAGGTTAAAAAAACATTGCTCATAGCCCATAACTCACAGAAACACAGACGGGTAATGGAAAACGATGCTAATATGGGCTCGATGCAGTTTCAAGTGCATATTAAAATTTACTTTTGGAAAATGGATGCATTATATTTTTTGCCTGTTTCATAATCAGTGATTTTTATTGCAAATACTGAATAGCAGCGAAGAAGCAGAAAATCTCATCACGATCTTCAGTTAAAAAAAAAAAAAATAGGATGAAACGTTTAGCATTTAGAAATGTCAACTGGATGGGTTTGTTATACAATTATGTAACATAAGACAGAAAACCAGGGCGCTGAAAATGGCTTTAGAAAGTTTATTATTCATAATGCTCCATCTCAATAATGCCTCTTGTTAGGATTGAGGTGAAGGTCCCTTGTACAGGTAATTGCCAGGTATAAAGCAGAACAGTACCTGGGGGGGGGGGGGGGTCCAAAAGCAAAAGTCCACGAACAAACCCAACGCTTAGAAAATGAAACCAAAAAGGTGGGTAACACTAGACATCTAATCCAAAGGATGCTTCAAGTCATGGGCACCACACTACTGAGCACAACATAGAGTCCCATCTAGGGGTTTTTATTTGGGAAGGTGGTCGCCAACTGTACATAGTGTAAGGCTGAGAGACTGCAAAGAACTCGATTGCTGCCTTGTCTTGGCGAACACTCATAATAACCCAACTGACAGGTTTGACAAAAGCTTAACAGTCCCTTCTTGGCATGTGGACCCAGCCAACAGGAGATTAACAGGTCTTAATTCACACACACAAAAAAGAAATCCAGCTATCGGTCGAATTACTGGGATTCCTTGAGTGATGACGTTTGACACCGCTCACATGCCAATATCAATTGATCAATTTGAATATTCATCGACAATAAAGTTAATGCGACTTAAACTGTTCTCCAACTCACATTAACTAGTGAATTTTAATTTGACAATAGCATAGGGGTTCAATGTATGTCTGAGCTGCTGTTCAGCAATCAGGTTACCGAGTTGCGGTCGTGTGCAGTTGAGTTGTCCCTAATTAATATAAAAGCTACAATACGTATTTTGTCTCTGCAAACTAGAATATACTCAACCTTTAGGGAACTGGCTGATAATTGGAACCTTAGTGAATAGCAAACAAAACAATGGATAATGTAACGCTTCTGTAACAAAAAGATCAAATTAGTATTTTTTCTGCGCCCAGTGTACCACAATGCAATGTTCAAGGGGATTCGTCAGTAAGAACTGGATCTGAGCTTAACGAGTCCTATGCTATAAAAATAACTTAGCTTTTCTTGGGGATGCGAGATTTTTTTTTAAGATGCACTGACATTTTGAGAAAGCAGCACTGTAGGTCTACAATGACAAACTGCCTTTTCTTATCTGAATGCTGTCTGCATGTCGATGACATTCAGTCACTGTTCTTGCAGCGAGATACTCGGTTTCACACTAAATTAGTAGAGAAATCTTAACTAGAACGGTTCCCCTTCTACCAATTGGAAAATGAGAATTTCTTGTTCCAGGAGAAACGGAGACACGGCTCACGGTGTTCTTACTCCCTGCTGATCAGCATACGCCATCGGCATACACATCATACTGATCAGCTGAAGGTGGCCGAGAAATAAAATATCCCTTTGTATATTTTAAATTCATCTTAAGTGCAGCTTTTGGACCACTTATTTTTTAAGGTTCTACATCAGGGGTAGGCACCAACATTGCTTATGGTGGACAATTTAATGATGTTCTCTGGACCTTCACGAGCCTTGTCATGGACACTGATGTCCTTGTATGGCCACTCTGTGTGATTTTGAGTGCAGGAAGGGATGGAGTCCTTTATGATGCAGTTAAAAGATTTTTCTGTTAATTCTGTTAATTCCCTGAACAAAGAATTGATTGAAAAATCAAACAGTTACTCCTATTTATGCCCATGAAAGAGCCATACATTAGCTTATTGACCCATGGCATACTTTCGCAATAGCTATCAAGTGGTAGCCCACACTCATTTCTCTTCAAAGCTCAATAAAAGCTAATCATCCATGCACAGACATTATAAGCTATTAAATGATTATTTTCCTTCATACATGTGTGAAATCATGGTGTAGTCTTGAAAATCTATAGCATGCAGCGGACACAGTGCGTCTAGAGAAAAATGCTGCTCACTAGAGTCAGTTGTAGCCTGTACTTTACTGAGAGTATGGTACATAAGTGGAACAGTCTCCCAGCAGTGTGGTAGAGGGTAATGTGTTAAGGGAACTTAAACATGTAAGGGATAGGCAAATGTCTCCTGAAGACAAAACGAAAGACTGAGTTGTTTACATCATGCTCATCTGTCATGAAATTCTATGCTTTACCTTCATTCCAATCAGACAAATACATGTATATGTTTCAGAAATATATATTAAGATAATATTAGAATGGCAGCTCTGCCAGCTCTGGGGTGGTGTCAGCCATATGAAGGAATATAAGGAAGCCATATGAGGAAGCCATATGAATTCCTGAATGAATGAATGAATGGGGGTCAATGTAGGCTTTACAGAAATGGCCTTTAATGGCCATTTTCTAGTTGGCAGGTATGACTGACTTCAGTTGGTTCCTTTACCATTCATGAATCTCTCCGTCTACAAGTTCATGTGTTCTTGGCATGCACCAAATCTTAATGCAAATGGCAGACCAGTAAGCAAGAGAGGAACTTAAGAATGGAAGCCACTAAAGCTGGTAGCCCAATGGTCCACATTGTCGTTGCACAAGCTATGATATGATGTGAGTGGCCCCAGGCTGGGCTTACAACACACACATAGATACTATTTGCGCTACTGTTACTTTAAACAAAGAAACCTAACACACTTTCAACGCATAAGAGAATTTGATTCCTAATTTTTCTTATAATAGATTGTAAGCTTGCAAGAACAGGGCCTTCTGTTAATTTCGTACCTGCTTGTCTTAATGCTAACATTTTCACTCACACCAAATGTAATAGCGCTACAGAATCTACAGGAGCTCTATAAATGTAGTATAATGCAATGTGAAAAATCAATTGAACAATTCTAAAAATTTTAATGAGAGCAGCGTGGTGGGGTGGCAGGCAGTGCTGTCCCAGGTTAGGCCCGGGTCAGCGCCGAAGGTGAATACATCAGTGATTATCTGATGGTATAGCTGCCGGTGCATAAGATTTAAAAAGTAGGAGGAGGAGAAAAAAAAGGGAAATTTCTATGATTATCTTATTTAATAATGTAACATTTTGCACTTAAACATATAAGACCAATAGCTCCCAAAATGTACAAAATAACAAGTGCAATAAATTATCAGCAAATAAAACTACGGGACATTCATGCTTCTTAATTGAAATGGTTGAGGCAGGAAGGAGCCGCTCCTACAAGTTAACAAATAATTCTTTTCTTATACAGTTGAAGACATGGCTTATCTTGGAATCCTGACAGTTAGATAAATTGTGATTCTCCTTTTTTTTCCCCAGCATCTGATCTCTAGCAGAGCATCCAAGCAGCGAATCCAATTTCTTACATTCTTGTAGCAATTTATTTATTTTTTTCTTCTTCATAAAACTCAATGCAGATTTAAGTTCTGATTACAAAATTGTTCATTCTCAAACACACTACTGCGTTTGTGCAGTTGGGGGAAAACATTTCACCATTCTGTTTATGAACATTATGCAAATCTAACAGCTTTTGCTGGATTTTGTGAAGCATTTCATAGAAATCTTTTTACCGAGATGTTAAAAGCACCAACGAGATCTGTAGGACCTGGATTTATGAATCAGGATTGTGATATTCCGCACAAAGGAAACGCAGCATTCCGTAACTGCATATATCGTCAAAACTTCGATTATAGCACAATTATCTATCTATTAAAACAGAATGTTCGTAAGTTTATGTTTGTCCAACCCACTTTGCTCAAGAAAGATTACCTTCAAAATGGAGAAGTAGGCCGAAATATCTACAGAGTTGTAGGACATCTCCGAGTGGTCCAATAGTTCTTTAAGATGGTTAGTATACCCAGGAGCAAGGGGCAAATCATTTTTATAGACACATTGGAAATGCAAGCCGGTAGAGTTGGTTCCAACGTCACTTAATGGAATTTCAATAAAATGGTATTGTCACAAGTCCTTAGTATATCCTGTATGGTGGGAAGGGGGGTCGTTCCCTTCCATATTCTTTTCATGGTCCCTCCTTTTTACTTTGTATTACTTTTACAGAGTAACATAACTAGCGACGCATAACATAGGATATTGCTTAAAAAAAACCTCAAATTTAGGTATGCCAAACCCAATAATCTGCATGGGTCTACATTCAAGTATCTCTGTTGCCTTCTCCATTGCTACCACCCCCAATATATCTTCATATTTCGCTCTCAATGAGAGTTCAATTCACGATCTTCATTTTACTGCTCTGGTCGGATGAGGGGTTGTTGGTTTTTGAAAGCTTTAACAGTAGTTCTGCTGACAAAGTTCGATATCAAGAAGTTTGAGATTGACTTGGAAATGGTTGAGCCAGATGTTACAAGGAGCCGGCGTGAGTTGAAACCGACGAGGAACGTGTGGATGATATTTTGATCGCAAAACTGCTAAGGTATCAGTTGTTGAAACCTAATCAAACCATTTTTCAGCGTTATTTCGGTGACGTGCAGGAACTGTGGGGAAGCTTGAAAGATTACTGGAGACATCACGTCTCCGTGTCAGACTAATTAGTGAAAGCACACACAAAAGAAAGTCAATATGGTTCTCAAGGAGATGGCAGCTGTTGAAAACACGGGGATATTTATCAAAATTAATGCTGTTTTGAAACAACACACATTAAACCTGGTGTTATTATTGCTAAATGGACTCTTACATTTCAGTGCCTGAGTAAATCGGAGCAGTGGTAAGGCAGAGAGAAAGAGATTCGCGTCGATGTTGATGGTTAATGTTTATGGCTAGTGGACAATAGCATGGCCAGAATTCTCTCTCAACACCTGGGATAACAAGGATGTTATTTAGTGTCCCGTGGCATTAATTATTCACAGCAACACAATATGGTTATGACAAGTTGTGTTACCGGATTGAAATGAGAATATAGTCATACATAAATCCTAACGTATAAATAATCCAAAATCTTATAAAGGTATGCAAATGTTTAGTGGCAACCTCTGATGTCGCTCTTTTCTAGAAGCCTAGAATGTTTGGTGGGTATGAACTTAACAGCGTTCTACAGCCTTAAAGTTACAATAATGTTTATAGCAATTACAATGACCTCGGTTGGACCGAAGTTAAGAATTATGAATCACTAGGAAAGGTGGATTTATATGCTGAAGATCGGCTCGATACAACTTTCATGTAAGTTTTAGCTGATCCATCGTCTTAAGTATTTTGTAAACTACAGAATAGGTGAACAATCTTGGGCTGGTTCATCATACCACGTAAGAAACTTAATACTAATATTTGAAATATTTTGACCAAGTATCTGTTTTAGGTGTATTATCGAAGAGCAGATCATTTATATGAGTTTCTTCAACAGTACACATTTTAATACTTTTTTAATGAACTTGAAGTTTCCATAGCGACTTCAGCCATGCATTTTAGAATTCTCATAAAGAAAGAACATCACAAATAACAAAAGAACATTAAAATGAATTACTCTCTCAAGTTATTTCATGTATTTCATATATTTACTCTGCAGTAGTAATACATCCATGGCTGTTAACTTTTTCAGTCCTACAATTTGGCTGCTGATCTCCTTTTGTTCCAATTACCCATATTATTCCTTTAGATTGTAGGCTCACGAGCCGGGGCCCTCAAAAGCCCACCATTCCTGACTGGAGCTTTGTGTAAAGTACCGTAAGGCTAGATGGCCGCTTACGGGCAGAGTTCTCAACTCTTGATGCGCCTGTATATTTTAATGTATATTTGTTACGTATGTGAACTACCCCACTTAAACTGTACAGCGCTGAGTAATTTGTATAAGGAGCTTAATAAAAAGATTATGGATAATAATAATAAAATTCATGTTTTTAGAAAATCCCAAGCAAATAAAGCATATGGTAAGGGTATATAAATGTACACACATTGTAAAAATGGGATATATATATATATATATATACTGTATTTTTTTGAAATTGGCAACATATTATTGTAGTTGTAACAGCAGCAAAACCAGTCAACAATCAATAGGATAAAAAAAATAGATCAATGTTAATGAGGCAAACAATGAAACCTCATTTAAAGACACTTCACTCTGAATATCTTATACACCCCTATCATGTTGTAACATAATATGTCCTTTTCACAGAACGGTGAATCCATGCAGTGAGTTGGGAGTTGCATAATACCTGTACCTGGAAAATAAGATATACAGGCCCATAGGTCTCCCTGGCTATATGGGAGATGGAAGGCCCCTGAAAGAAATTGGATCAAAACCCCTACTCCCTGCCTTGAGATCAAAGGACAGCCCCTGAAGCCATTCAGAATTTCAGGGCATTCCCTGATAAGCTAATACTTGGTACATTCCAGGAAGGCACCACATGAATTGTGGGTGTTATCTGCTTCTAAATATGTAATACTGCCGCTCTAGTGGCAGACTTGGTTCTGCAGTTTGTGGCCGCCATTTTGATATTGTGTCATCGCACTGCAAGAGTACAAAAATGTAACGTGTGGCCATATGTACATCATTTGGTGCCAGTGCCACTTAGTCATCCCCAGTCTAATAGTGTTACTAACTCCTTCAACCGCGTTATTTGTAATGCAGAATATAATTCCACCATAGCAGCATTTCTACACTTTTTATCCTTAAAGAGAGCCATTAGGGAATATACATTTTTCATTCCACACAAATAATTTTGGTTTTAGAATTGCCAGCATTTCGTAAAATCAATAGCAAACTTAAAAAAAAGCATTATTGCATCAACAATAACATATAACAAACTCTGTCATCTCAGCATTGACTTGAGTAAAGTCCTATTGTCCCTCGACAACTTAAATATTAGAAAATATAATTACCTTCCGCATCAACTACAGCGGGTTTCTTATTTCTATGAAATCCAACCATTCTCAAAATCAAAACATTTGCTAGGTTTATTATCTCCTGCTCATCAAGACGCGTACCGCTTTCTGACCTCCTGAACTCCTCCACTACTCTCTTATTAATCTCTGCATAAACTACAAAATCACGCTATTCTTTTCATTAACGCTCAGAATCCTTTGCATTTTTATACATGTCCCTCTTGATTCCTTCTCATACTTTTATTCGTCTCTCGGGTGCAATCCATCATTCACCTCTTACCTCTACAGTATGTTTCGTAAGGAAACCATTTCAATCATCTCTGCCTACTTTCCAATTCAAGCTGAAAATTTACCTCTGGCTGGATGTTCTTTTTTCCCATTACTCATGCTTAAATTGACTCAAATGTACTGATTATTTCTCAAATTAATACTTTTTCACCCACAATGTCTAGATTTACAGCTCTTTGAGTCAGGCAACGTTCTCCCAATGGTACATGTTCTGCTTTGTATGTGCTACTGTTGTATTTATTGTTCTTATATGACAGAATGAAAGCCCCCTGCTAGGACCTTCCCAGTGTTGGCTGCCTAGAGCGCCCCCACTCTTGGTGGTGTGGCTGCAAGCAGGGTGCAGGGTTAGCCTTTAAAGAGACAGGGAGTAGGCGGAGAAAGAGGTGGGAATGGGCGTGACCAAATGCTGCTTCTGTGTCCGGAGACTTTACTCGGGGGGGGGGACTCCAAACTAAATTGAATTTAGTTTGGAGTTTTAAATGGAAAAACAATTAACTATTATTGAAGAAAACCTGGTTTTACTTAAATTTGTTCCAATAAACTTCCTTTATCTGCAGACCTGGAGGCGGCCATTGTTGTCAGTCATGTGATATTTTAGGTGACCTTTCCTGCTCAGGCACCACACCGAGCTGATTCTTTATGGCAGTGCTAATAAAGTCCGTTCCTAAATAGACTTTCTTTACTTTTTCATTACAGTGTGAGTGGGGGATTATTGACACATTCTGTTGTTTACCACAAGGCAGTGATAAGGAGTCGGGGTGTTAAAAAAAATAAATAAAAAAAAGAGCGCAAAATTCTTAAAATCTCATTTTAACCTTATACAAGTAATAAAAATTGTCGGAGTTCCCCTTTATGGTTATGGTCACCTTCATTTTCTCCATGTGTGTCCCTAATCCATCGAAAAACAATTCATGACAATCTACATCCACAAAGGCCGAGCACTAATGAACGTGAAAATGCATTGTACAGAATGAAGGACGGGCTCACATGCTCGGCATCTTTCCTAACTGACAATTAATGTGATAAGCTTTACAGATTATATAGCGGACCTTTCCACTATATAAGTGGAACCGAGCAACGTAAGAGATTTTACTTCCAGCGCTACCAGACTTTTTGTTATCCCTGGTAACAGCTTCTTAGGAATTCTGCGCTTTGCGGTGACCGCTGAACAAACACGGCTTTCTTCACTAATCAGCTCTTCCGATTCACATTCTTTGGTCTCAGAGACTTTCTATCTGCCGGGAAAGATGACTGTAATCTGCTGAGCGCAATGATAAGCATGAGATTAGGGTCCAAGAATACGTAGAGAGATGGTAAATAACAAGTGTAAAACACTGCTGTGAAAAGCAAGATATTAAATGAAAGACAAAAAATGAAAGCCCGTCTGGTCTGCCCATTTTCTGTGATGTAGAGACTCAGACCTTAATCAGTCCTCCGTCTCATCTTAGATTCAGGATAACGTTATGTCTGTCCCATGCAGGTTTACATTCACTCACAGTTTTAGCCTCTAGCACCTTTGCTGGGAGGCGGTTCCACTTATCTACCACCCTTTCCGTAAAGTATAGCTTCCTTACATTACATTACATTTAAACCTCTGACCCAATAGCTTTAGATTATGACCCCATGCTCTAAAATTCCGCCTCCTTTGAGAGACATTGGTGTTTTGGTAAGGGTAGTGGTTGTAAAGTACTAATTATTATTGCTTCCAGTAAATAATGTTTATAGAAGGCAAAGCCTTCCACCTTCACCAAGTGAAAATCTTAAAAAGTACTTAAAATAATAAAAAAACCCATAGAGGATGTTTCTTTCACGCTCAACATAGGTAAAGCAGATGTTCAATAATCATCCTCTCCTCTCAAAGACAACCTGCTTGCAATCTGTTGTATTTACAAGAGGAAACGTTTGTAGGTTTTTTTTCAATTTTTAGTATATGCCAGATAAGAGAAATGAATTTAAAAAGATCTGGGTATATTCAGCAATTACATATCCATGCTTGTTGGTGTCGATTGCTGTTTGTATTAGTGTCACCCTACGTGTGCCATGCCACATTCGGGGGAGCTATAAATCTGCAAAAAAAACAGTATGCACGAATGAATGATGACATCACAACTCATTCTCTGTAGCATATGACCCAGAACACAGCCGTAAATATTTATAATATCACTACGGCTTTGCACTAATGACCTTCAGTGGACTAATTGGGCACAGTGGGACATACTATTACCCGAGTGAGATCTTCCTGATGTGGGCACAAAAAAAAAAGAACACAATAATTCTGCATAGAAAGCAAAGAACTACAGAGCGGGAGCCTCAGTCAGCTGAACTCTAGACGGTAAAGCTTTATAACCTTTGGCATTAAAGACGTCATGGGGCAAATGGTTTGTAACCCAGGCTAGAACCTCCATAGACCTCTCTTCACTGCTGGTCTTCTAGTGCAGTACTAGAAATCTGTTAAGATTCTTTCCACAAGTTGGAAAGTGCTAGTTATCTACATATGTTGGATATGGGGAGTGGAGGTGGTATTCCTTGCTTCTAGTAGCCAACACAGTGACATCTTCTCGACATTAAAGCAAAGCTCATATTATACCTTCCAGAAGGGGAGAATAAAAGATAAAAATAGAACGCATTTATATAATTTATGGAATGTGCGCGTTTGGGTTTAGGAGGTTTTTCTTGAGGAGATCAAGGAGTACCTTAGATCGAGCTGGCAGTAAGTGCCGCTTCCCTTCCTGCACATTGCCCTTATGGTGTCCCTCTGGTCCTTCCACTCGTTCTTCTCCGAGGGACTTGGTTCTGCTTCTTAAAGGCAGGCAGTGGTGTATTTACCTCAGGAGTTACCCTAGGCCTGACCCAGGGCAGCTTCAGGTTCCAGGTTATGATATTATATCCTGGCTCTCTGTACCTTTTAATACAAGCGATAGGAAAAAACCTCCTTTATACCCATTGACCCGTGGTACACATGGGGGACAGATTATTACGAGATGCAGAACTCCCCCCGGAAAATATTGCCGAGGATGGAACTTCACAGAACGCAAATAAGCCACTGTGTGAAAAATATTTCCGGATTCCGCAACCGCTTGTCTTATTTTGAATACAGACAATCACGCTAACACTCGTGTATCTCAGTCTGCTGGCGAGAGGGTTAATCCCGACCACGGCAGTTAAATAGGGCGGCATAAGCTCGAGGGTCACAGTTCGAAAGCTGAAGAGGAAAACTAATCACGGGTCGCGCAGGATGTTTCAAGTCGTACAATCTTTTGGTCTGGTTAGTTAAATCAAGCAATTCCGAGAAAAGAAGCTTATTGACAGTAGTCTAAAATACATGCCATCGGGAGAAGATTTAAGCCGTATTACTTACCAGGAGATACACGAACGACAGTAATGAAAAAAATACAACTACGATGTTGTACCCACAGAAATAAATGAAAGACGTTAATTGGAGAAAAGGACATATGGGGTAGTTTAGTATTTACAGAGTTCACTGATGAGGCGAATGATCTCAAAATCCATTACTTCAGTAGCTGTACATTTTTTTCCCCTGCCTGCAAATTTTGGAACATCTGGTTAGTGCGGAGAGGAACATCAAGGACATTGTGTCGTTCTTGCTAACTATTCACCAATATCACTTATTCTTATAAAATGACAATATTATTCAATCAAATACTCTAAAAACACTGGATTCAAAAGGGAATCTTATAAATAATTCTGTATTTATATATATACCGTATATATACCGTATATATCTGTATTTAAAGTTGCCAATTGTCCCGGTTTGATCAGGGCAGTCCCAGCAGGGGGACTCATGTCTGCTGGCTGTTATGGCCACCACCCCAACGGTTTGCAGGCATGTATACACTATACCCATAGCATGGGAAGTATTTGACATCAACCCTCTAAAGCGAGTGGAGCGTAACTTGTCATCGCGATGATGAATGCTCAACATTCTATCTCAACATAAAGGTTTTTAGCTCCCTAAGGTATGGCTCTGATGTCCCCCTTTCATGCACTTGCTTGCATCTCATTATAATGCATTCTTCTGGCTGAGTTCCTTAGGTAAGTCCTGCCTTGTGTCTCAACAGCACAGTGTTGCCAAGTATGATATATTCTTTTTGTATTTATCTATACAACCATACTTTTGTATGCCTGGTTTCTTGGAGCTGCCCCTCTAATGCTCCTTATACGAGGTGCAGCTAGCCCCGGTTACACTTGGAAGTGACTGAGCAAAACATGGGTAGTGAGAATGGGCAAGACCAAAGGCCGCTAAACTTTTCCCAGATTAACGTCTCACCTGGAGGTGCTGAGAAACCTGGTACCTATTTATTCATGAATTTATGCTACTTAATTAAAATGGATACAGCCATTTTAGCCCAAAGAGAAAATAGAGAGTCTGTAGTCAAAGTTGATACATCATTCTATGTCGCCCAGTAAAGGTAACGTTACAAAAGCTTTCAGGATCTCAGATATCTCCTTCACAAACTCAATTATTGATTCTCTGCCCAGCACTATTTGTGCAATGATTCCTCCAAACCTCCTTGTAACTATTTTGGCATGGTTTTGTCTACGTTGTCATCTCTTATCCCTTAGCATTTGCTCCATTATTCCATTCTGTGCGTACAATAGGCATGGCAGAAGGAGGAAACATGAATTCACATGAAAGCAGACACACAGCCCCCAACAGGGGAGATATTCATAAAAGACAAGCAAGGAAACAAGAAAAGGGAGACACACAAAGCAGATGTTGTAAGTAAATGATGCTCTTTAGAAGGTGTAGAATTTGAAGGTCTATGTCAGTGGTTCTCAACCTTCCTAATGCTGCGACCCTTTAATACAGTTCCTCATGTTGTGGTGACCCCCAACCATAAAGTTACGTGATTATATATTGTGAAATATGTGTTTTCCAATGGTCTTAGGCGATCCCTGCGAAAGGGTCGTTCGACCCCCAAAGGGGTCACGACCCACAGGATGAGAACCGCTGGTCTATGTGATTGTGATTAAAGAAGAACGATCTCACAAAATAGATCATTGTTGGGGAAATGTAGAAATGCTACATTCTCAAGATAACTAGTTCTGGCCAATAGGTCTAGGTTATACATTACTCAGGTATCCAAACTTGAGCACATTTTAAAGATTTAGCCCCATTAATCCACGGGTTATTCTTTCTTTCAGTTACACCGGTGAAGCACCATCTGTGTCTTTGTCAAACGGTACCATTGGAAAGCGCTCGATAAACAGCATAAAAAAATGGTCTAGACTAAAGATTTCTGGCCCACGAAACATACAACTTTGCAAAACACAGTATCTTTTCTTGTGAACAGATCAATCAAACAGAAACAAATCATTTTGATCGATTTATTGTACTGGGTGGTCCCTGAAGACTGCAAGAATCCAATTTTGGAACATCTCTGAATCCAAGGACATTTCGAGGGATACTGATAACCCAATTTCTAGGTTACTAAGATTAATTTGTCCCTCTGATTTGTCCCTGCTCTCCCCTTGAAATGATATTTATTGTATGTTGTAACATATAGGAAATCTTTAAGACAGAGATTTCATATGGTTCAAGAAATTTTTGCCAGGGGCCACTACATACACATTTCCACAATTATCAATGTTATATTCTGTTTTACATTTCCCCCCTATGGTTACTTAACTCCAAAGTGTGTGTTAGAAAGTGTTGGAATGTAAATGTCTTTGGCATGGAAGGAATTAAAATTGGTATTCTTGATGTATTTTTTGGAACGTCTTTTCTGTATTGTCAGCATTTTTCACCATCTTTGTTGCGGTTTCAAGAATCAATTTTATTTTAAGCAACATAAACAATTATCAAGTGCTGACTGCTAAATATGCATAAATTAAAATATCTACCGCTCCTAGGCAGTGTCTCTCTTAGGAACGGGAATTTTGTGATGCCCCCCACAGCAGTGAACGTCAAAACACGCGGGTAACATGATCGCCTTTCTGTTGGCGAATTGCCCTCCCGTTTAAAAAAGAAAATGGTGATATCATGTAGAAAGAATAAAATAAAGCTTCGCTGGTATTTATCCATCTATTGATTTCTTGTGGGCCTTAGTTTATAAAACTGTAAAAGGAAAGGATTGCTGATACACGATAAGAACAGAACTTCAAGCCCCCCCCAACACAAGAGTTTGGAAGAGGCTATCACTAGCAGGTTTCTCCAGCAAGAAGGCATAAGGTGGATTTCTATAATGCATAATTCAACGGACGAAGACATCTCACTGATTTAACTATACGTTATACAGGGGTAGCCAAACTCTTCCTGGAGCAGAAGCTCACCGGGATTGAACCTTCATATATAGTGAATTGAAGCTGGAACTCAGCTCTCCTGTGAGCTTCCCCTCAGTTGAGGAGAAATTTGTTTAGTAAAATTTAGTGGGAGTTTGCAGCAAAAAATTAAAAAAAAAGCTGTACAAATATCCGGATGGTATCGAAGAGAGAATGTATGTATGTTAGAGTGAAAGTGTATCTTTAAGTGTTTGCGTGTGAGCATGAATGTGTATGTGTAAGAGGGCTCATATGTTAGCATGAGAGTGTGTAGTGTTTGTTGCTGTATGTGCAAGCATGAATGTATGTGTAGATGTGAGTGTGTAAATGCAAAGCAGGCAGATATGTGCAAGCGGAGGTCTGTAGCGAGTGCAGACTGCAAGTGGGGGTCTGTAGCACGGTACCAGGGGTTCACACCAAATAGGTCAAAATCCAGATGATCAAAATGGAACACAGGACAAAGGGACAAAGCTACTTCAGAGTCAAAGTCCACACCAAGGGTAAAATCCAAAATAACTAGCAGAAACATCAACAGCCTCCGGGTGCAAGTAACCGAAACAGAAAAAGGGAAAAGTGGATTAAAATTAGCAGATGACATATTAATAACAAAGTAATTTAGCTTGACACAAGTCCATCAAGCCCATCCTCTTGTATTAACTAATTAAAGAGTATTATGTTAAACATCTGCCAGTACACAGGATATTAAAGTCATTGTCTTTTTTCACCATGATATTGTCCATAAAAAAGTAACCACCACCAAGAGTCAAGAGAGTGGGGGGTTTATCATTGACATATGGAACATAACATATCGGAATATAATCCAACATGCATCAAAACAGACAGCATGTTTTACATACAAATTAAAATTCCAATAAGGGTTCAGGGTATCTTATCTATTCATAGCTTTCTATAACCATATAGATTGCATATATCAGATTGCCCGGGATAGTCCCGAAACACACATTGTGCTTTGATGCCACGGACATTCATTTAGTAGAAGCCTCAGCAGGAAAGAGCTGCTTTATAGGCGGCCGGTTGAATACCGGGTGCGAGACGGTGCAGCAATCTGTCCATCAGTGTGACTGACATGACCCCTCCATTAAATATTTACCCCCATTTACACCACACATTAAAAAAAGTGCTTCGGAATTTAAAAAAAAAAAATGGAATGTAGTCAGCAACACTTATCTCTGAGATAAAATATTTAAACGGCATTAGAACACAACTGCCAAATGCGATGCTAATTATTAATTATTATTACTATTAGTAGAAATTGCTAAAGCTTTATGGACGAATGATTATAGAATAAAACACATATGCTTTCAAGACGTCAAAGAACCCTTTTCATATTTACTCATTAATACATATTTTTATTCTAGCGGATAAGCTATAAATAAGCGGATAAGCTGTAAAATGTATTAGTCGAGATTTAACAATGAATAGCCACAGGTATCATTCACAATAACTAGCCAAGGATAAGATTCATTAGCCAAAGTACAGTCATTGAACCATGTAAATCCTTATCTAATACAAACTTTACACCTCATTAACAGGTTTCAGCACATTTAAGGCAAAGATAAGCAAAGTTCATTTAAAACTGAGCCACAAAACTCTCCAGAACTCTTTAATTAGCTAGCTTTAAATACTTTGTATACCCTGATGGATCACCCCAAGGCTCCGCACAGTGTCTAATGTTTTTATAGAATAAAAAATGTGTTTTCACTAAATGAAAAAATAGCTACATAGACTATAACTACCAAAAAATATATGATATGCGATATAACGTTTCCAGTTCTTTACCTTGCTTAATATTCCTCTATGAAGGAATCACTAGCCCGGCCAAGACATTGTCATCATTGTTTTATAGCGGTGGTAAAAGACAACCATCGGTCCATCAGTTACTGAATGAATCCCGGAGAATAGAAGAAGAACTGGGTAAAGATTTCACCCATATTATAAAAATGGTAATAAATGCTCCTTTCTAGAAAAGGCAACGGTTTCTGCCCAGAGTTTCCATGGCAAATTGAATCACGCGTGTCTTGTTGCCTAAACCACTTGAACATGCAACCTTTCAGGACGTAAACTGTGGCTATGATCAAAAAGTAGGGCTAATAAGATTTTGGAGGGGCGTTGGGTGGACCGGCCCAAACACTGCTCCCCTGAGAAGTGATCAAAGATACTAACATAGAGCGGCGTGTGACCTGGAGACTATGAGTGAAGTCTATCAAGGTCCCAGGTACGGTTATCCTTGGCAGAAAACCTGGTGATGAAAGTCAGGCTAATAAGTAAACTTAACTAGTTTTGTCTATTAAGTGCGAAACAAATGACATTTCTGTGAAACAATAATTCTGATGGATAGAATAAAGTGGTCTTGTTACCATAGTAACCTGTGGACGGTTTTAATTTGGTTTTTTTTTAACACATAACACCTGGTGTGATATTATTAAAAAGAGAAGAGGAGCACTCAATGTGATTGACAGCATAAGCCTTAAAACCTAGCCAGTGACCAAGCGCATAGTTAGTCAACTATACGAAATGTAACAACATCCACGTTTAATTACATTTACTTTATTTATAAATTAAAAAAATGTATTTTAAGATTAATAATTGCTTTCTTCTACCCGGTTAAATCCAGTCTCCTCTATGGGAAGAGCTGACTCGCACCAAGCTGTCATTCTGAGCCCGACGAGGATCCAAAGTCTTCCCTTCCCCTTTTTTTGTCAGCTTTTACATCCCACCATACTTTGTATTCACCGACTCGCTTGCTTGACTGACACAAGAAGCCCAGTGTGGGAAGACAGCGTTTCTGTAAAAGTGAGTCTCGTTACCATGGAGCGTAGAAGATGTGATCCCCGGGGGATCAGAGCCACCAGATTTCTCATAAAGTTCTATTAGCACAGACTGGGTTAAAGAAATGCACGTTTTCTCACCTCATCCCATGACTTTACATCCGACTATAAACAGGCGTTTAAAACTTGATACTTTTTTTGTTTATTATTTATTGCTACAGGATGGACACTATATATATATATTTATATATATATATATATATATATATATATATATACAGATACGTACATGCAACCCCTATTTAAAAGCACCTGAGACATAAATATTCGGGATTCCATCACATTATACAGCCATATATTGCTTGGCTCATTCCATGTCAAAGTACCCAAGTTTTTGGCACGTCTCGTCTAATTTTATACGGTGTATAGGTTAGGAAGGTGCGGACTCAGCAGGACTCCACTGCCTTTCACCCCACAGAGACTCTCCTGCAATCTATTGCCCTCTCTCGACAAACCCTGGACGTATTGGACATTTTAGCAGCACCTCAAAATCTGAATATATATATTTTAGGGTATGCTTCCCTTTCCATTGTTTTATTTTTTTTTTACACACAAACACACACACAATATATATATTAGTGTATCGCACATTGAACCTTGTATTTGGAAATCTTGAATTAGAACGACCATATTTTGTTTACAGATATATTTCAGAATACTAGTCATTTTCTGTTTCAATTTGTTAAGAGATTTTTTTTTTTAAATCTGAAGCAAGGTAATCATTTTCAGATCTGATTACAAATATTTGCAAATTGCTCTTCCTTCTCCCTATATCACATCTAAGCCTGGTTAATATTTCCCGCAAGAAGGGATAAGCCGGCCATACATTATTCATTGTTAAATGATGGACTCACTTCCATGAAATCTCTGTATTGTAAATACGCATTAAAGGGCCACTCCAGTGTCCCAGGCAGCTTCCATGACATAAAACTGCATATTAAACCACATTGCACCTTAGACTGAATTAAACCTACAAATATATATGCATTTAACTTCAAGGAAAGCTGCAGCTCCAGAGTTACAGCACAACTCTGATTGAATCGGCAGAATCCCACTATGTGACTACACAACTTAAAGGGACCGATCATCTATCATATGCGTGGAAGTGAACATGATGCCTTGAGTGTTCATTTACACAGGAGAAGCTCACTGGCTTGGTCCACCATCATACAAAATCAAGATGAGAAGTTGAAACGCCAAGGATTGCTCTAGGCCAGGGGCGTCCAACCTGCTGCCCTCCAGCTGCTGCAGGACTACATCTCCCATACTCTTCTGCCAGGTCCTTAGCTGAAAGAGCATTATGGGAGATGTAGTCCTGCAGCAGCTGGAGGGCCACAGGTTGGGCACCCCTGCTCTAGGCTTTTAGATGACCGATAAAATGGCAGTTTCACCAGCTATTCATCGGTGCATGTCTTTTCTCATATTGAATTGAAAAAATATTTTAATAATTAATGTTATGATAAAGACGTCCAACAAAATATGAATAACTCAACCTCAGTGATGAGATCTGGGATGTATGTTTGGTATTGCTGGGTTGTTGGTGTATTTGGAGTCACGTCTGCTCTAAGGTAGGATTGGTTTATTTTTCATCTACAATGGCTGAAACTTGAAAGACTACTGGAAACTTTACACTGGGCAAACCTGTTCTCCTCTACGATAGTCTAAGACCCATCTGAATTTTTTTTAAAAAACCTCACAGTCCATGATATGTCCTTCATTGATGGCCAGCTATGCTCCTCAACATCTGCAAATGGTTGGTTACCTTCTAAATAATCGTACTCCGGCTGCATCACACAGTGCATCACTCATTATGGATGAAGAGGATCCTTGGACTTCTTAATCAGCGGTAAATGCATGCTTAAAAAAGATTCAGAGATCACCGGCATTACTCGGAGACCTTCTGGGAGGAGATTGTTTTCTGCTAACCTAATTTCAGATAATCTGCACTTCAAAACCCACACGGAAACCAATTAACTACTTTCCCGAGTTCTGTCAAAAGAAAATAAATGCAAAATGTAACGCAAGACAAACAGGCATTTGTATTTAAAAATACTACAACATGCCTTCCTATACGGTTTAGCAGTTATGGTTTTTTTTGTTTTTATCCAAGGTTTGATTTTTGTTGTGGAAAGTTTTTTTTTTTTCCCAGCAGAGGCTAATTGAGTGACAAACTTTAAACATGAACATAAAGCTATCCTTCATTTACAACAAGAACAAGGAACAAATTATTTACTTCTTCTGTAACTATAAATCATGGAACCCAATAAGAAATTGGGTTTTATAATTGCCCTTTACTTTTAGCCCTGTCACAAACGGAGAGTCAAGGTGGAGCCGAGGGAGTACAAGTACAATATGTTTTTTTATCACAACTTCATAGCCCAGTCAGATATATATATATATATATATCTATATATATATATATTATAGATAGATATATAGATAGATATATAGAGAGATATATATAGTCCAGTCATAGATTCCTGAAGTTACTGTGTTACATTTTAGATTAGGATCTAGCCCCAGATCTTAGTGGTGTTAACCATTTAAATCCTAGATATATATTTAGTTTGGTTATTTGTCTCTCTTCTGAATGTAGAAGATTAAACAGGATTATTGTTGACCTAGTTTTGTGCATTTTTTCAGACTTTACGATGATAGTATTAATCGGAAATGATTCTTTCAGGAATTTTTCTAGGGTTAATGATTTTCATATCCGCTCTGGATGTGCAATTATTACGATTTCTCAGCTTAATGAGACCGAAGACTTGAAGCATTTTATTTATTCAACAGTGGATTCTATTCCCAAAATCATTAATCTGTAGGTAGCATGCAGGGAGTTAAAATATTTGCATCACTATATATCATAAAGGGCCAAACCTAGTAAATGTATTTCAAGAACTGTTATTTGGCCCCAGATAATATATAACTAAATCTGTGTTGCTTCTTATTTTAACTCGGTATTAGCAAGGTTCAACAAGACGGACCCTTACTGTAGAAGAAGATATATATATATGCATTTTCATAATGTTTATTTACATATATATATATATGTTATGTTTTCCTCTTAATGAAACTCACTGTATAGTGAATAAATCCCAAACACTTTATTACCAATGCACTCAGATCTTCTCAATAGTAGATGCAAATATAATAATATATATATATATTATATATATATATACATACATATACATGTACACACACAAATCTGGAATCTGTTGATACACAAAAATAAAATGCATGTATGATCTTTCATATGTGTGTTAATGCATGAAAGGTAAATTAGACTTTATTAGTGTAAAAGAGGAAGGTATAATATAATGTACATGATTTGTGGCTTTGATTTATTCATATTATACAGAGGAACCGATCAGGATAGTTTAAGTTTGCTGACTGCTAAATTATTCCAGTTCAAGACCTTTCAAGACATCCAAACATTCAGCATGACTTCAGCTGCTAAAATGCCATTGACGTTAGGTGCTAATAAGATCAGAGGTTATACCAAATTAAGCTTACTATTTTTAATACAGGCCCTAATTAGACTCAAAGCCAGAGAAGTGAACATTTTGTCTTTGGAAAAAACTGTTGAAAAGTTCTATGATTTTATTTTTTTTTATTTCATTCAATAAAGAAGTACTTGAAGTGTTGCCACCTAGTGTTTACATTTGGTACTAGTTTGCTGGCCAACATTTTAGGGATTTTTTTTCTTCTTTTGGTAATGATCATCATTATCAAAGCAACCACATCTGTATTACTAACAGATTCTGGTAGCAGCATCAGACCCTCTGACATTTTATTTCTTCATATCTTATTCAAGGGAATGTCAAACGTTGTATTAAAAACACTAGAAAAAAGTAGTAGAAAATAAAAATTGTATTTGCTATTTATTGTTTTATATCATATTCTATAGCTCTGTACAATGGGTAGGCATGACAAAACACGTTTTATTTAATCTGATTTACAGAATTTACAGGAGCTTATAATCTAGAGGGAGATGGGAGGAAGAGTGTTAATGTGTAAGTTTGTAGGTGTCCTTAAAAAAAGTGTTTTTTGGGACTTTTTTGAAGGACCAAAGGCAGGGGGAAAGACGGATCGGCCAAGGGAGGGGATTCCAGAGGATACAGGCAGCCCTTGAGAAATCTTGTAAGTGTGCAGGAGAGCTAAAAGTCACAGGAGAGGACAGACGGAGATCATCGGATGAGCGGAGAGAACGGTTAGGAGTGTATTTAGAGATTAGATTTGAGTAGGGGAACTGCTTTGAAAGTAAGATTCAGGATTTTGAAAGGAATCCTAAAGCGCACCGGGAGCCGGTGAAGAGACTGACAGAGGGGAGAGACGTTAGGAAATCGATGAGAGAGGAAGATAAGTCTGCCAGCAGCGTTCGTGGTGGATTGTAGAGGGGTAAAGACGGATATGAGGGAGACCGGCTAAGACATAGTTACAATAGTCAAGTTGGGAGATAACGACGGCATGGACGGGAAGGGACGAATGTGGACTATATATTTAAGATGGATACGGCAGTTTTTTTGAGACAGACTCCAAGGAGTCAGAGATGATAGCACCATTAATGGAAACTGATGAGTGAATGTTAGCATTGGAGGGGGGGGGGGTATGAGGAGTACAGTTTCAGAGAGATTGAGTTTTACGTAATTTACTACACAGAACCAAGTTTATTAGTAGGCACACAAGTCACAGACAGACGAGGATTTCAGGATGTCCCCGTTTAAACTCAGGTGAAAGCGCAGCCTTCCTAATTCAGTGAACAGAACACATACTGCATGCCCAAACGCACATGCCCTCCTAATTTTGATTTCTATGGTAGAACCTGAGTGGCCTTCACAGACCCTTGACCGCAGCCTCAGAGACCTACATCACATCAGCGCACACCTTTGCTGCCGTTCTTGTGGCTAAAAAAGGAGCAAAACCCGGCAGCAAACATTGAGTGGGAAAGTTTCAGAGCATGAAGGGGGTCAACTCCATATTGCTCCCCATGATTTTCGTTTGAGATGTTAGATGAGCAGAGACCCACATACTTTTGGAGATGAAGTATAGTTGCCGGACTGGCTAATTTACAGTGAACATCTTTGAATTCTGTATGCTAAAGGTCAGACTTTAAGAAAGCTCATTTAAAACACAGAAAATGCCCTTATTTTTAATTAGGTTCTGTAGACTCCCCTCCAGCATGAAGAATGCAAACATGTCCAGTTTAAAGGGCTTGACCTCACAACCCTAAAATGGGAATATGTTTGATAAAACTATAGCCCACAGTCATTGAAATGCCTGGGAATTCTGATATTTTATTAAATAACGTGAAACTTGGAGAGCCACACAGAAAAAAGCAACTACCTTTCCCTTTTTTGGGCTGATTGTGTGTTATATTAGTTTCCTTTTTTCCTCCAATCCTTTTTCTTTTATCTTTTATCTACTTTCTTATCTCTTTTCATTCTGTGGAAGTTTCGCTCCACCGCTGTGATATATAATTGTTTTCACATGTAACAGAGAAGCAAAGGATGGGCCAAGCAACACTCTCTGGAATCGAGGGAAATAAGTGGAATTTTCTTTTCTTTTGGGATTTCCTAAAGTGAACCCAACTTGAAAACTGAATTCTTCATCATTTCTAAACAGTTGCATTTGTATAACTGATAAAACTTATAATATATATAGTATGACTATATATATATATATCTATTTGTAACAATGAAAGTAGGAGTAAGTAATCAAATTGTTGATTAGTACCCTTCAACACAGGGAAATACAAATAACAGTTATTATCCCTGTATTATAGTATTATAGAAGCTGACAAATTGCAAATTAGCAAAATGTTGACTGAAAGTAAGGTATTTTACATTAATATAGTCTCTGCTCCCAAGAGCTTTCTCTGTCTGGCCAATAACACTCCCGCTCTACCAGATTAATTTACCTGTAGTGACTATTTAAACATTAGAGAAAAGTTAACATATAGTAATTAGCGCTAGTACTCAGTTACCATTCCTATGCGGATATCTCCAATATCTAGAAATATTACCATTTTCATTGTTATTAGGTAAAGACTAGTAAGTTCCCCCAAAAATAATTTAGCTACCTGCACTTACTTACATCCATGGCCGACCTAAAAACATGGAGCAACTGCAAGTATTTCGGGAATATTGATCACTGATTAGTCTCAGCCAGAGGAATACTCTGAAGTCTTCTTCTGGGTCTTATAACAAGGTGAACTTGCAGTCAAAGAATGGCACATGTAGCCTATAGATAGCTGTCAGGCTAAGATACATATGATGCTAAACCAATTCATGTTAAAACTAATAATAAAGGAGGACCATAAATTACCTGTAGGCTCCTCTGTTGTACCAACAGCGGAGATACTTGGTCACAGTGAAAATTCATTTTACTTTTACCTCTCAGCAGATCTTTCATTAAGATCAATAAACATATGTGTTCATAAGAGGATATGCTTAACTCTCCAAATGGAAGAAAGGGGGCAAGAAAACCCCATCTAATTCCTGAGATATAGATTCAGAATTTACTTATAGAGGTCAGCCCATGCCTCTCAATTCCCTTTATATAGTAAATATAGGCAAATAACCTGTTGTATATCCATTCATGATTTTCATTTAGAAAAAGCCTTAATTTAGTCTCCTTTCAGCTCTGTATGGGGATAATACATCTGTCTCTTATGTAGAATTGCAAGAATTGGAAATGCAGCCTCTTTAACTCTTTATGGTGCTGTGTGATATAACTCCTCAGCCTTTATTGTTTAGGTTTGTGCATGGGTAGGTGGAACATCAGCATGGGGCTCTGTGTATAGGGATGTCTTGGGGATGTCTGGAGGGATTGAGTTTAATGTCCTTCACTAACCCTTAACTAGTTGTGGAGAAGGGGACTTCATGACCTCTGTAGCCACTGGCAGCCCTGGGGTTTGCTTGTATCTAGTTCTTTTCATATGACAAGTTTACTAGTTCTAGAGAACCTAAAAGCCCCAACTAGTAAACCATACCCTTGGGGGTGAATTGGTAGAGTCTGCAGTGTGGAAGCCAACAGTGTCTGGTGTATCCAGACAGTTTCCAGGGCTGCTCTGTGTTGGATGTAATGCAGCCATGATGGTGCTGGGACCCAGCAGCTTAGAACAGCCTAGGGGACAATCCATAGGAGCCACAGCAGGTCATCCCTACCCAGAGGCTTCGGGCAAAAGGTGAGTTAGTGCTTCACAGACTAATGGGGGGAATCGCATTACATCTACTGGAACTAAGACTATAGGACCCAAGTAACCAGTGCGCACACACATATACATACATTCACACACATATACATACATTCACACACATATACATACACACATATATGGCATGTAGACAAAATGAGAGTCATCAAAGGACTATATATATATATATCTATGTAATAGCATATTATTGCTGAATGTTAAACAAGAGACTTCTTGCTAGATGCATAGCGATCAATGATCAGCGGTGGAGTTTGAGTGAAGTGTGCATTCAGCCGGCTGCCCAGATAACGGGAAAGGCACTCACCGATCCGCAGGACTTGTTGGGACGTCTGGGAGAAGGTGGCAAAAATGCAAAGAAAGGGCAGTAAGAGGGCAGAGCTGGCACAGGGATCCATCCTAACCACGGAGGCGTCTCTGCTGCTGAAGCGGCTCTCCTCTCCCTGCATTCAGTTCATGCTGAGCTCTTCTGATTCATTGGGAGCGAGGAGCAGATGCTGGCGGTTTGGGTTAAATTTCCACCTCATTCTCTGTTTCATCCACTTGTCTCCCTTCCCTGCTGGTGCTGCTTCCCAGATCTCTCTAGCCCATCACTACATCACTTGGTCTTCTGTCCAGAACCATCCAAATAACAGCAAAAGTCTGGCTTTGTCTTAATGATGAGCACCACCAGACGAGGTCCAAAGATGCTTTCTCAGAGGACCGTCCAGCCAGTGGTCTTCTCCAGCAGCCAAGAGAGAGACTGAGCCTCCAGTGTCTGTGAGTTCCAGCAGATTAACCTCCCATCTGATCCACATTTACTCCTCTGCAAGTACTTTAGGCTTCTCCCCTCTCCAGAGATGATTGGATCTTCGCTTGGAATCTAATGATAAAAGCAATTCTAATCTTCATGTTGTGTTGGATGCTCTGTATCTGGATGATTAAGTCTGCAATCAGCATGGAAGTGCCCTCACCTCCCATCCCCAATCCAGATCTGCCTCTTGTTCTTATTAAATGAGCATTTTAGGGACCACCCCTCGAACTAATCAGTCTGAACCATCCATGCCAGGGCTGGCTTCACACCTCCTCCTCTGTAATGACTGCAATTTATGCTGCTATTAGAACAACGTCTCACCTGCGATCAGCGGAGCGATCAGCACCACAGACAGCGACCTGCTTGTTGAATGCTGGAAACAGGTGATGAGACTGAGCAAAAAGTTTCGCCAGATGTATCAACAGCTCCATATGTAACATATTGCTCCTTTCTAAGAGGATGCTGCTGCCTCTTGCACCTTATGGGTTAATGTATCCCTATATAAACCTAATGAGCAGCTAGACAGAGAAGGCTTTAAATAAAATCATCAGATCTGGTTTTTAGATGTCATGCCTATAGAAAGGGGGGGGCACACACTTAACCCTTTAAAGGACAGCTGCAGGGTAACACCATGGCACCCAACCTTTACACATGCAAACATTTTCAGCACCAAAGAGGTAAGGCGTGTATTACAGAGCCAAGGGGGTTTAATAACCACATGGTTAAAGGGTTAACAGTAACAGTATGGTTTCGTATACAATTATAATGGTAGCACATCTGATGAGATACATACAGCATGAATCTATAGGCATCGCCCCTAAACTGGGGCTATTATGGTTTTGTACTGGTAGCATTTTAGAATATTGTATATGTACTAAAAAAAAATAACACATTGATTATAGTCCATAATTATCTAGATTTTATATACACTCTACTTGTCAAATAAAGCAGTGATTACACTCAGTAAAAAAGTATCTGCAGGATAACTGAATATCCATCCTGGTACTGAAAGGGTGGCTGGAGATAATTACCTATAACATAATCTGAGTGTTTTCCATATAAGGTAATGATCTAGAAAAAAAAGAATTGATGTATATTAGTATACGGTGTTATATATCATGTAGGGTCTTTAAATAGATGTCTTGGCTGCACATTATCAGCAATAGGTTTGGGTTACATTGATTATGTTCATTGAAGGAGCAGCTAGTAATGGTTTGGAAAAAGCAAGAAGTGAAAGCCTGGATGTATAGTTTTTAATTTAATGCAAACTTCTTTAGATGTCTCCTAATCATATTTTATTCTTTATGATAGTAGCAGACACATTCCGTTGTAGATACGTCAGCAAGATCTCCACAGCACCTTCATAAAACTGAAGGTTTTATAGAATAAGGTTTCCAGACACTCATAAAGTGTAAAGTTTGAGTGGTGAGGTAGGGTTATTTGTGGCTCACACACATCCAGTTAAGAATACACAATGCCCATTAGTTCTCTTGAACATGCGCATGCACATCTGTGTCTCTTTCCCATAGACACACATTATTTTATACTTTAACATTTATAGCGTTTATGTCATAGGTAGTACTTAGCCTTGTTCTGGAACGTCTGAGCTTGGCCACAAAGCCATTTAAATGTCAAATGTTTACTAATTATTTAATGGTGAAATGTTTTATTGGGTCTACATAGAAAAAAAGTGGTTTATTCACTAAAGGAAGAGTTAACAGGAGAGTTGTGCTTCCAACTTCCCCACATTACTATTCATTATGAAGGTCCAATGCCAGTGAGCTTCTGCTGCATGAACAGCTTAACTGGCTCTGTATAATGTATAGTTATATCAGTGAGATTTCTTTCCTCCTCGCCTATTGAAATATGCATTATACAGGGCCAGCTTAGCCCTTCCTGCTGGTGTTGGCCCTTCATAATGAATTGTGCATTGAGGGAGCTGAAACCACACAGCTCTCCTGCAAGCTCTCCTATCAACTAACCATGCTAAAGGCAAAGATCTTGTCAAACCAACTAAATTGATTTTTTTTGACTGGGTAACTAAAATAATAGATCAGGAAGGAGCTGTTGATATAACCCCTATGGATTTTAGTAAGGCATTTGACAGCGTCCCTCAAAGAAGAATCAAATTAATTGGGGGCTTTGGTTTTTAAAATAGTTGACTGGATAAGGCAATGAGTGACAGGAGACAGAAAGTTGTAGTTAATGTTAGGTCATGTAACTAGTGGGGTACCTCCAGGAACTGAATTGGGACCCTTACTTTTTATTATTTTCCAGGTGTATTACAAAAAGATATTAATGGTGATGGATGTCTATTTGCAAAAAATTAATTAATTCAAGGGATTTAACAAAGTACAGAAGTTAAGTTTATTTCAGAGGAGAAAGAGGCCATAACTAAAACTGGAGGACCAGAGGTTTAGATGTAAAGTTTTACTTTACAGAGGGGGTGGTAGATAAATTTAACAGCTGCCCATCAGAAGTGGTGGAGGTTAATAATACAGTGAGGGACTGATTAAGGTCTGCGCCTCCACGTCAGGAAAAATGGGCAGAACAGGCTAGATAGGCTGAATGGTTCTTATCTGCTGTCAGATGATAGGTTCCTATGCAGTTTAGTGAATAAAATAAGCTTTGAGGATTTCAGATGTCTCTTCTTTAGATGAAATGAATGAAGTATTTTCTTAGTTCCATCTGAAGATCTCTTGTGTGACTCTTCTTCTTCTTCTTGTATCCAAGACTCCATCTTCTCCTGGACCAACATGGCTACTAAATTGTCTTAGATAAACAAATGTTCTATTAACTTATTATTATTATTATTTCATTATTCTGTTGGTTCTTACATAAACAGTATATTAAATGTGATTTCTTAAACACAACCATGCAGGTTTAGCTAGACAGCTTTAAGCCACTAAAAGCCACGGCAATGCATTATTGGTCCTTTGAAGCCGCCAGATGCTTCTTAGTTCTGCAACTGTGAACAAATCTTTAAATGGCTTTCTTGGTGAGACTCTATAGCGTTGTATTGATTGATTTTCTCTCAGATAAATGAAAAGAGTTTTAGTATTAACCTACAATGTACATTTTTCTTTTTACTCAGTAGCAGGCATAATAATGATAATAAGAACCATTTGTCAGAACAAGAACCTCTGGCCATGTTATGGAAAGGAATCCCCACGATGCCCAGCCAACAGAAATTCTTTTTTTAAATAAATATAATATTTATATTGTCCCTTTCTGATTTTTAACAGTATTCAATTAATTCAATAAAATCGTCTATACCTTGTACTTTTGCTTTTCAATTCTTCATTTGCTTCAAATTTACATTAAAATTTTTTATTTTAAAACAAAAACCCAGCAATTTAAATCAGTTTCTGTGCTGATTTCATCTCATTCCTAAACCTACCTCCAGAACTTTCCCCACACAGTATGATAACTTAAAGGGTCGCTCCAGTCATCATATGCATTTTAATGCTGAGAGCTAAGAGGTCCCTTTTACTTTCCGTTGCGTCTCTTTTGCAGATGGATGGGGGGATTCTGCGGAGAATTTCCCTTTATGCACTTACACCTTTGTGTGTTGGTTAGTAACATCATCACGGACAGCAGCCACCCCTTCCCCTAGCATTGTCTCACACACAGCAGCTGCTTCACCCCAGCTACCGAGACGTCAATAGTACCAATCTGCCCATCAGAGTTGTTTCCAGCAACCCCCCCGGAGAAAGCCAGTAGCCAGGAGGCACCAACTTGCACCTAGGCTCCCAGAATGCAGCTGCTAGGAGCCATCTTCTTTAATTGTGCACATCCATCTTCAAATACATTTTTACATGTATACATGTAATACTAAATTGTTACATAGCAAGATAAAAAAAAGGCAAAATATTCAACCTATCCAGGATTTTCCTTATTTTATGGGTGTGGTGGAAAAAAAAACCCCCAATAACCCCCCAAAAATAAACGTTTATGCCATTTTTACCCATTTAAACTAATCCAGTTTATAATTGAAAGCGTCCACAGTCCCTGCAGGCCCATGAGAAGTGCACTCCAGAGCTTCACAGCCCTTACTGTAAAGAACATCAATGAATTCTCTAATAGTCTTGGCATATCTGCAACAAGACTCTATATGAAAATAGAATTTTATTTATACAGCTTGAATGCCATAACCGTAATGTCACAGGTTTATATTACTATGTTAACAATATATTCTCAATGTTTAATGCAACCATCATACTAAGATATATTAACATTAGCTACAGATATGAAAGTGAAATTGTTTTTGAATAAACATTATTATTAAAAACCAGCGATCATGCTAAGTGGTGTTGCCAAGTTTATAGATGAACTTGTAACCCAGACAAAGTATATAAGATAACTAAAAAGGGAGTTGGGGGGGCACTGTAATGAATAAGACACCATATCTTAGGGGTATGTTGAAATATATCATCTTTATGGGTAAATATCATACTGATTTTCACATTATATGAATTTATTTTTGGGTTAAATGTAATTATTGTTTATATTTATATATTTAATAAACATACAGGCTTTATAAACAGTTCTCACTTCTTTATTTTATTATTCAGTAGGAATAGAGAGACCTTACGTTTATACAAAACGTTTTCTTAAGGTACTTATATGATACGCTCAGGTAAATCCTGCTAAAAAAGGTTAAAAATGGAAATAAAATTATGGATCACATTATAATTGAAGAAAAGTAAATCTTTGTTTTTTTCCCCAACTTTATCATCAAAACCCGCTCTCAGGGGGGGTCTCAGAATGATGTTGTTTAGGGGTCTTAATCAAGCTGTCAGACCACAATGCAGGTTTCATCAAAGCTATTAGTACCGATCACTTAATCATTAATAATATGCCAGGTGCAGACCATGTGATGAGTATCCAGAAATTGCCATAGGAAAAAACCCCAAATCTCTCCAGACATGTCGCCCGACTCCATAATTATTTATAGCAGTAAACAATTATTACAAGAAACTTGCTTTAATTAGCGGTAATTAACCAGCGTGTCAGTTGGGTGATGAATGTATTAATGATATGTCGAACTAACAATAGTGCATAAAACCAAGACATGGTCTGCTCAGTTAAAGAGTCACATCATGTTCCATTCAACACCTCCTTATAACTTGTAATAAATAAAGCAAAGTGCTGGGTATACCCTTGTATTTCCTCGGGAATTTTTAGAGCATTGAAAATATTTCTCTCTTTTAAAATGCGTAAAATCCATGTTTATATTGATTTATTTAGAACATAGAAACATGTAACAGATAAGAACCGTTTGGCCTATTTAGTCCGTTCATGATGTAAAGACTCAACCACAATCTCATTGTTTTAGATTAAGGATAACCATGTGTTTATCACATACGCGTTTGAATTCCATCTACTATATCTGCTGGGAGCCTGTTCCACTTATCTACTACCCTCGCAAGAAAGTAAAACTTCCTTACATTACATCCTAGCCTCTGATCTTAATTTCATAGTCTCCAAAAATTTTCATTTTTTTCAACACCAATAATTTGTTCAATTTAGCTCCGAACAGTAACATTACCTTAAATTTTGGCTGAATCAGGCATTTTAGAGTTATTTTAGAATGTTCTCTAAATTCTCATTTTAAATGTGATGCAGACTTTAATAAAACAATGCATAATATTTATAACAGAAAATATTGTTCTCTTCCGGCTCATCTCGAACATCTTAAAAGTTTCATGAATTCCTGTAAGAATTTCTAACTTTAAAATGAAAACACATTTATCCAATAAAACTGTTATGTACCGGCATGTGCGGCGCTCCTCTTCCCTGCCTTCTGCTCGAGGAAGGGGAGACCCTCCTCCTCCTCGCAGCAGTACGGAGAAGAGGGAGACCTTCCTTGCCGCAGTCAGGGGCTGAAACTGAACAATGTGCGTGTCCATCTAGTGGTCACCTCCGGAGCTACTGCACTTTATAATGGGAGATCATGCCACACAAGATGGCCGCAGATCCTGACACAGGAAGTGATGTTTTTGGCGCCAAACTGAATTCCATGCCCCTTCCTTCCTGTTCCTATTTAAACCCTCCAGTTTCCTATGATCCTTGCCCTATGTTGATAGCGCTGCTTCAGTGTGGTGTAGCCTTGGCAGTCATTTTTGTCTTTATTTTTAATTTTATTTATTTTTGGACATTGGTTTGTTTCCCATTTTACGTTGGTTCTCTGATATTCTGACCTTGGCTTGCTATTTTTTGATCCTGTATCCTGACCTTGGCTTGTTTGACCCTGTTACTGCTACCCTTGGGTTCTACCTGACTCTGGTGTGCGCGCCAAAAACTTGTTTATAATGTCTTTTCCTTTTTCTTTTTTTATGTCTGTTTCTAGTATTACCGCCTGATTTTAATTCTGTTTAATACCCTTTAATAACTGTGAAATGTGTGCCTAATTTTGGAATGCATCTGTCAGTCAATTTTAGTGCTTTTTAAGAATACATTAAAATAATACCTCCAGTAGAATAATACTATTATGCGGCAAATGAGGAATGCAATGAGATTTTGAAATCTCTTTCGTACATCTGGAGACATAAATATCAGTTTCTTAAAATATATGTAGATTTTTTACGCAGCTGCAAAGAATTAAATTTCCATTTTTGCACCTTAAAATTCTGAATAGTTTCTGCTTTCTCTGATAACGGTCAACTATAAAAATGATAAAGGCAGACTTATATTGATGTATTTTACATGGAAACATCCTCTTTTATGTTCTCTGGGAGCCTTGTGTCCAAGGAGATTTCATTCAGTTTTTTTTCCTTTACACAATGTGCTTTTCTCCAGTCAGACTCTTTACATTTTTATGCGGTGGGACGTAGAATCTGTAGGAACATGAGAACCATTTAGCCCGTCTAGTCTGTTATGCCTATCCCATTCATATTTTCATTCATCTCGTTGTATTATCCTTTACTACTTCTCGTATACTTCCACCCTTTCAGTAAAGTACCTAACATTACATGTAAAGCTCTGACGTTCTTGTTCTAGATTACGGCCTCTTGCTCTAACATTTCTTCTCCTTTGAAATAAACTTTCCTCCTGTACTTTGTTGAATTCCTTTATGCACCATGTTGCCCCAATTATATGCTGCACTCTTTCCCCCTAATTAGAACCTGTAAATTAGATGTTTTCAATGCCCCCTAGCTTTCCCGCCTACTGCTTCCATGCCCCTGTCTTCTTTTGCATGGCTCTGCTTCTTCTCTTGGATGTTCTTGTTCTTCTGTCTTCCGCTTGTCCCCGTGGCTTCAGTCTTGACTCTTGGTGCACTCCCACAACATGGTGGAGCTTCCAGACACGTTCACTCTAATTGGAGTAACAAGGAAGAGGTGGAAATACCTTAAAACCCTTCAATATTGCAGACAGATTAGTTGTGAAACTAAATCTATCTGTAATATACAGGGTTCTTAGGTAGATGTGTGTGCCCGGAGCATAATGAGTCAAGACTGAACACATGGGGACGAGCAGAAGACAGCGGTACGCACTGTACCCACTACCTTTACACATGTTGTTTATAGTGATGTGGAGTTGGCTGGATCACAAATCGTTACTGTTCCTTTTTCCAAAGTTGCACTGGTCTGTACGTCTGTACGTCATCATGTACGGACACGTTCCTCTCGTGTAACATTTCTCTTGGGTTCTCCTACATTACATGAATTTCTGGATCACTGAAGTCAACATCACAGGCCATGGGCTGACCAATAGAAATCAATAGTATAAAGCAATCCCAAGATCATTTAATTAGGTTTAAATGGGAATGGGAAGATGAGAATTTGAAAACCTAGTAACATGGGGGTTTCTTTTCTAGATTAAAGATAGACATTAACACATTTGTACATTTGTGGCTGTGTTTATCATGAACAACTCATACAATCCCATATAGTTTGCAGAATTTTTTCTGTTTCACAAGTATGATGTACAGTAAAGTGTTATGTCGTATATGTGCATTCAGGGCGCTTTCACAGAAGGAGGTAATTGGGTGGGTTGTGCTTGGCCATACAGGACCCCCACACTGTACAAGGAGATGCTGGCCTTAATGCGCTGCCAGTTCAGTACTCAATGTAAACGTCATGGCCCAGACGTCCACCCAGGGAGGTGGAGAGCTTGTGCTTCCTCTGCAGTAGTTTAACAGTGGGATTTGGGTTTTGCGGGAAGGGGCCATATAAATCGCAGAGGACACTGGTTGCGATAGTTATGTTTTGCCTAGATGGCTTAGGGAACAGCAAGCTGTTTGTTAGAGGTTAAAGATTAGAGCCATGCCCAAAAAGTAGTTGCCAAGCCTGTGTCAAGACGGCAATAACAGGTTGAGTGCCTAAACTATGTTGATAGTATTACGTTGCCGGGACCCGCTGCGCCACGGAGCTCCTGAGCAGCTTGTACTTACCAGGCTGCGGCCGGTGGGGCGATTCCCATAGTCCACGCCTTCCTTCCGACAGGGGAAAACAGTTGTTACCTATACAGGTATCTGGATCCATCCATGCTTTGCCTATTACACTACCAAAACTTACCTGCCTACACCTGAGCCTCTTGACTGCTGGCCAGAATATATATTGATGGAGATAGATTATTAAAGTTTGACAATATAGGTTTATGCATGATGAGGTGCGGATGCATTTCAATTATTAAATAAAATGTTAAAGCATCTAGTAAATAAATTCTGCTGGCCATTTCAGTATCCAGTCTGCCTTCCTGTTTTAATGGATTGTTTTTAATCTTGGTGATATGTGCAACTGGAGGGCCAAATGGGGAGGGTAAAACATGAAAATGTGTTACATTAATAGAAAAACTTGGACTGGCTATAGGACTCACCGGGCAAATGCCTGGTAGGCCAGTGCACAATAGCGGCTTTCTATACCTTTCTAAAGCCACTTCCACCGCGTGTCTCCAGTAGGCTTCCGTACGAAAACCAGTTTTCATCCCCAGTCCAATCCTGTTCATATTTAACACAAGGTACCTACGCCATACCGGCCCTTCATAAAGTCATTCTAAGAAAATAAACTATTGAGATAGACGACAAAAGCCTATTAAGCTAATAGACTATTTTTATCTTTCTAATAAAGGTACAGACACTGGCTGATTGACATAACATGTTTATTAATCATTGCTAAACAGCAGCGGTAATTTATAGCTGTTCACTGCACATATAATAAAACACTCTACATAATATTCATTTTTTAAATTAGAACATTAAATCCACGTTATTACATAATTTTCTATTATTTCCTGCCTTATTGCTTCCATAAATGCATTTTTTTTCAATATAAAAATTGACCTTGTCTATTTAATTACATGTATACTGTATTTCAAGTAACTTCTTTATAATGGCCTAGAAGTATTATCTAATCTATTACGACTTCAAATACGGGACATGCAGTACATATTCTGTATATATTACGCATTTCTAAACATGTTAATTATTATTCCTCTTTATACTACTGGGTGAAATCTGCAAATTGTTATCGCTTTTTAAAATGTATGATGTAACTATATAATAGAAGAACAGTACATTATGTTTATTCATATAGCACCAGCCTATTCTGTAGCGCTGTTACAGGACAGGACAGTGAAAATATTTAACAAACATAATTTAACATGACAATAACATCCCTGGCAAAGAGGCAAACGAGGGCCCTGTGCTTGTGAGCTTACAATCTATTGGAGTGCGTGGGGTGATTAAAGTATGGTATCTATGCAAGGACCGTGTGGAAATAAGATGAGAACAAGGTAGGGCGATCTCTGCTCCCACATCCTATGAGTAGTAAAAAAGGGGAAAAAATTAATTAATAATAAATAAAAAATACTACACTAAAAATATATATATATAAAACTTTCCAATTTCTAAAGTTTTAAATGAACACAGAATGCCTCTCTCAGTCTCTGCGTGATTTATTAAAAATACAATGTTTCAACCAAGACAGATCTGCATTGTATTTAAACAGGCGAATAGATGGGTGTTGTCCAATGTTTGTTAAATACCCTGTAAGAGCAATGAAGAGTCCTTGGTATTACTTATCAACTGTTTCAAGTGCCACTTAATGGCCACACTATGGAAAAAAAACACATTACGAGCCAGAAGAGGGGCAAAATGTACGAGGGGTCCAGGCGTCATAAAATAATTGATAATATGGTCTTGTAAATAAAGGAATAAACGTAGGAAGCGCATGTTGAATAAGGATAATACTATTTTCTCCAATTAGAAGCTAGAGAGTTAATTGAAGCTCTTCATTGCTAATGTGTCTTAATTCTATTTTGCCCCAGTATTTGATTATAGGGATTCTGGCTCTTGGATGCCATCAAAACATTGTTAACCAAGTCAATAGAAGCAGTCACCCTCCACAACATATTATAAAAGTGTTACATTTGTTGCAGTTGATCCCCAGAGCAAACCCAATAAGCTGACCTACAAGCGCTTCTTACTAAACCTGTGCATTCAGATTCGTACAAATTTTTATTTCATACGAAAGTCTAAAAACGACCACAATGAAACAAAAAGAAGCAGAGAGCTCCAAATTTTCGTTTGAATTCTGTAGGTTTTTCCCTCTCATGCTCTCTCCCGCTCTCGCACACTCTTTCATGCTCTCTCTGAATGTCTCTCTACCTTCTCTACCAAGCGCTTTCATGTCTTCTTCTTTTCAGCAGCTCCACTTCTTGTCTTGCCTCTGTTTGTTCTTCTGTAGTCTTCCTTGTTTGTTTGTCCGCTTCTCCCCGATATCCGCTCAGTTAACCTCCGCGAAAAGGCAAAGCCTCCACACACACACCCTCTCCCCCAGCTGGGGAAATGGATGAGAGGCTGTCCCCATGGGGGGGCTCCATTGCCTGTCCTTTTGTGAAAATACTCCAAGAGACCAGAGAAAGGGAAGTGTAGAAACACTTGGATCTGCATTATCTTGGCCTGGTGTGGGCTTTCCGTAAAAGATAGAGGGAGAAAGTGAGAGAGTGTGTGAGAGATATGAGAGACTGAATGAGGGTTAGTGACAACAAATTTTGTTTCCGAATGGAAAAGGGCCTCCGAATATTGTCAGAACGGAAAGGGCAGGAAACAAAATTTGTCTGAAAACAAATGGACCAAAAATAAATTAAATAAAAACAATTCTTCTCCAGGTTTCATCACATAAAAAAAACACATGCTATGGCAACGACCCATCAGTGTCTGCATTTGTGTCAATTAAATGGGAACTCCCAATAAGTTTCTTATTACTTGTATCACATTAAAAATATGTTATTGTATTTCTTTTGTAACCGTTATAGTTTTTTACATAATATAATGTTTTAAAGTAACTGCATATTAGCTACTTGACAAGCACCTTGACTCCTCATCATACTGTCTGTGGAATGATTTGATCATAATCACCGGTATGACAGCTGGGTGATTAATGAAAGTCTAAAGAGGAAAGGATTTTATTAGCATTGCCATAATAAAATCAGCTAAATGTGGTCTTTGAGCTGGGAAAGTAACCAGAAATATCACATGACTGACAACAATGGCCGCCCACAGGCTTTTGGTCAATTCTAGCCTACATTTCTGTAAATGGCAATGGATTTCATGCACAAGCAAAAACAAATTCTATGGGACTTCCCTTTTTAAAACCCCTTAAGGACAACAGGTTGTCCTTAAACCCATTAATGACAATCCATTGTGAGCCCGTACATGTATGGGCTTTGTCATGAAGGGGTTAAGCCTTCCCTGAAAATTTATGATTGAAGCAAAATTTTACATAAGTCATATTCAATTTTCATTTCATTTTTTTAAAATGTACTTCATTTTACTTTTTTAAAATGTACTTTCTTGTCACTGATTGGTTGCTTGAGGCAGCCAATCAGAAGCAAGAATCATCAGTTTCTGAAGAACGCATATTAAAGTACTCACAAAGGGTTGAGGCTACTCACGGAGTACTTCAATGCACTTTCTTCTATAGTAGAGCTGTCAAAGATACTGAACTGTCCCTTTAATATCGATAAACATACAATATACAACCTTCCTGCTTTTAACGATGAGATACATAAGTTCTGGAGGTTTTGCATTCAATTAGCTGCATAGTTTTACGAGAGCAGAATGAGCGAACCTCAGGGTTATCCTCTGACCGTAGATCTTCTCGCTGTAATATATATGCCATTTAATGCCTCTCTTAGCAGAACAAAAACTCCATAGAAGCCGCGAATTTGTGGCGTTCTTTGCAGACTTTTTTTTCTCGAAAAAAATCACTGTTTTATAACTGTTATCCAGTATACATTTTTTTTGTTTGCTTTTAGAGACTTGATTTATATTACATTCTGTATCAAAACAAAATATTATGCATAATTGCAGGATTGACTATTGTGCTGAAATTTATGGATTTTGTTTCTAAGCCTTAGAAATATAAAATTTTCACTTTTCAGAATCGTTTGCAGAAGCGCCCAAAGCTTTTCTCCCAGATTGCCGACATCTGCAGCCCTGCGCCATTCACTGTAAATAAACTTGCCAAACAACCTCAAGGTAGGATATTGTGATGTTCATCCATATTTTAAACTTCTGCCCGTCGCAATCTTTTTTCCTGTATTTGTTTGTTTATTTCTAAATGAACGGCCTAAGAGATGGCGTTTTGAATTTATTAACATGAGGAGAGGAAAAAAAAGAGAGAGTAAGGAATAAAGTTTGTTCTGAAGAAAAGGTCATAATCTAAAACTAGAGGATTAGAGGTTCAGAAGTAAAAGAAGGAGATTTTACTTTACTGAGAGGGTGGTAGATAAATGGAACAGCATCCCAGCAGAAGTGGTAGAGGCTAATACAGCAAGGGAATTTAAACATGTACCTGGGAACTTCACAGCTCCGGCTACCCAGAGCGTTCCCTTGCGGACACGACCAGGACCACACACTGACGTCGGTGTGGGCAGTCCCGCTGGCGTTGGTTGGCGGTCCCGCTGTTGTCGGTGGGCGGTCCCGCTGTTGTCGGTGGGCGGTCCCGCTGACATCGGTGGGCGGTCCCGCTGACATCGGTGGGCGGTCCCGCTGACGTCGGTGGGCGGTCCCGCTGAATACCCCCATGCAAAGGAGAAAAATGGGCGGGGCGCGGGGCGTGTCAGCACCCCGCTCCCTCGACCCGGAGGGTTCGGGTCTTGACCCGGAGAACCGGAGGAGCAGAGCTCAAACCCAGAGAGTTCCCAGGGATGAGCATAACACTTTACTGAATCAAAGACAAGAACCGATTTGGGTTGAGTCTTTACATCAAGAAAAACAGGCAGACTAGGTGGGCCGGATGTTTCTGATCCCCCATCAAATTCTATGTTTCGATTTTTTTAGTTTGTCATATATTTATATATTTCTACTTTTTTTCGTGTGTCATACGTTTATAACAGCTGTTTGATTACAAAAGAAAAATACATTCGGAACGGAGAGGAGGTGGATGCAGCCAATACAAGTAGCTGCCAAAAAAAGTTCTTTATAAAAGACCTACAATTTTTTTATAATTTATAGGCAAAAACTGGCAAAAAAAACCAAACACACTATATGTTTGCGTACGCATGTTCCTGCGACATGCTGAATTTCTTGGCAAGCTAAAGCGTTAATTATTAATAAAGGCTATTTTGGTCCGTTGCTAATTAGCTAGAATTCCTATGTGTTGGATAACAAACTGTCTAAAATGGAAAACGCACAGAGGGTCAAAAGCTATTTTAATGCATTATTTTTTCTTTAAAGCCTTATTAAAAAGATTAGGACTATTATGAATAAAAGTGGGTTTTGTTGTTTAGAAGTGTATTTCACGGAATGTTTGTGATATTCGATTGTTAGCTGCTGGATCTGGTTGTTCGGTTAGCGTTACCCATAAAACCTGTGGCTTCCCCAAAGTCTAGAAGCAAAATATGTATTAGAAGCAACTTTGTGTGTAACATCTAAATATCTTAGTCTTGGGTTCTGCACTTCAGGGTCTTACTTCAAAGTAGAGCCCTGCGCGGGACTACTTTTTTAATCCCGCTCCCGCAATGTGGGTGTTCTGCTCGCCTCCTTACCTGATTTCCCGCGCGGCTGCCCTCAAGTTGTTCCCTCACGGCGTCTCTTCTCTTCCTCCGCCCAGGAACAAGGCGGAGTTACAGGAAGTGACGTCACCTGACTCCGTTTTGTTCCTGGGCGGAGCAAGCTAGGAGACACTGTAAGGGAGCAGCAAGAAGGCAGCCTTGCGGGACTGCGCGGGATTACCGGGACCCGCAGGTACAGTGCCTGACAGCCCGCTCCCGCCCGCAGCCCCAGCAAGGCCGCCCGCGCCCGCAAGTTTTTTGGCGGGTCCCGCGGGACTCGCGGTACCCGCCTCCCAGTGCAGTCCTCTACTTCAAAGTGTGGGACCTTCTCTGTTCTAGAAGGGGGGTGTTGTCAGGTCCGGTCCCACACTTTGCGTTGCTTCAGCATGATCTTGGTCACACTTTCAGGTAATTTCCCTGCACCAGGGCATTAGTATCAGGCTGCCTTCTGCCCTGAGCCTTTGGCTTCCTATTAGACATGTAGCAGGATTGCCCTTTACATTGCCGCATGGCGTGTTGCTGATAAGGACTGGTGGCAACACTACCCAGAGGCTCAGTGGAAAGAGAATGTGATTGAAAACCCATAGTCCAAGGGTCCCATTGTGATGGATTGTTTTTTTCCACTCCATTAATTCATCTCTCTTTGATTATTAAGTTCCTGATTGTAGTTGATTGGTTCACATAACCTTTGTAGTGGTGGGGTGAGGAGAAGGGAGACGCCGTCAGGAGAAAAAAACAATAACTAAGGATTTAAATACCTTGTGTCTAAATGGTTAAAATGTAAGCAGAAGTGTCGGTATAATGTATGACTAAAATAAATTAAATTGCCAGCTGCCATCATTACATGTGCTCACTAGCGAATTGTTCTATTACAATAGAAGAATTTTAATTCTGTAAAATTAATAATCTCGATGCGCATTAGGTTGAAGCTGAAAGGTGATGACTTGCACCAGATTAATCATACAGCAAACCCAACAGGTTCCAAATTAAATAAGTTCCCTCGTAGCAGAGTTAAAATGCCCTGGATTTCTTTTTGAAACTTTATCCAATATTCAATTGACCCGATTACTGTAAATGAGTCCAGCATATTCAATATTCAGACATTCAAGGCCGTTCTATGTTCTATTCTTTATATCATTAGACGATAACATTATTGTTATTGTCAAACATCAACCAGATATGAAACTCATCGTTATCACTTACGTCGGGTCTCTTTCTATCTATAGCTATTTCTGTTTCTAAATACTCCAGGAAGAACCTTGGCTTGAAACATCCATTGTCTTCGTACATTCCCATATTTATAGCTTTCTGGGCCATGCCGTTTCCGTCAGTGCTGTGCTCCGGGCATATTCAAATGAGAAAGCCCATGTAAAAATGGGTTAGCGATCAAAAATAACATACCGTGTGTCCTTATTTACACGTTCCTAGAATATTTAATAAGAAAAAGAAATTGCAGTATTAGCAGAAGTTGTGTCTTTAGTCGACGTTAATGACGGTTTTTGGGTCAACATAGAAAAAAAGATGCAAAGTTCCATATGCCTACAGGACCTAGAGGTCTCCTGTTCCGATGGAAACTTTCCAATGGTTTGATGATTTGTTTTTGGGTATATTATTTGCCAGAAGCTTCTCCCAAATGGCTCATAAGTCCTTTTGAGGGCTGAGTATATTTAAATGGAAATAATGTTCTTTTGCCAGTGTTCTGCTTATCAGCTATTCCTAGTCCCTAACAGAAGGAATGCTGTTAATAAAACACACATTTAATGGCTTTGACCTTCAACACGGTTGGCTGTGACACCTCCCAGTTCCCTTTTAATCAAAATTAATTATCCAGTGGGGTATAAAACCAAGCTGTCACCTACTGTACACTAATTTATTTGATAGTCTGCAATGTTTAATTCAGACGCTCTCGAAACGGATTCCGAATTCTCGGATCTTCATATACTGTACTCATTCGGCAATAGCTTTACAACAGCATTACGGTAGAATCCTTGACCTTTCTAAAGATCCTTTTTTGTAACAAAATAAAAAAAGGACATACATGGGTTGCAGACTATAACTAATTGAACTAAAGTTTAAGGATTGAGTATTGGGAATATAAATCCCCCCCCCCCCAGGGAAAAAGATCGGGTCAGTTCTTTACCTTTTGTATTATTTTTTTATTATTAATGAATTATTTTTCAGATGGTAGTTCTCAAATATATTAAAAAAGACAAAAGAAAGCAGAAGAAAATCATAGTGATGTATGCTGTGTTTAGGGGGGTGCCCTAGGCTATGTTTCGTGGTTTCACTCACTCAATTTTGTGTAATTACACTCGTCTTCGGGTCCAAGGGTTTGGAGATAAATGGTAAGTTTATTTATTTTTTTTGGGGGGGGGATGCGGTGTATGCTGTGTATTGGGGTATACTTTATGATATATTTGAATTTGCACTCACAATAAAACATGCAATAGAAGCTCATCTGAGGAAGCTGCATGGGGAGAAAAATGTTAGTGGAATGAATCTTAATTTTTAATTGGTGACAAATGGATCCTTTCATCTGGCAAAGACGGACGTACTCAGACTGGCTACCAGTGAGAGGACTGTGCAGACGGTAAAATTGTTACCAATCACCTGCGATTTGAGTTTTTAGTATTCCGTTTTGAAGAAAAACAGGATTTACTTCATTTTAGCTGCAATAAATGTTCTTTATCTGCAGACCTAGACGGGGGTGCTGTTCTTGTCATTCATGATATTTTGGGTGACTTTCCCAACCCAAACATCACAATGAGCTAAGTGTGTATGACAATGGTAATGAAGTCCTGCTTATCCAATCAAACCCTTCCCTCCATAGATTTCCATTAGATTGGATTAGATTAAGAGAATTACAAACAATGTAAATTTAGACGAGTTGAAAACATGTTACAATATTTTTTTTAATTGCCTTTGTAAAATATCCTTAAATGCCCTAATTTTGTTAACAATCATAAGAAGTTCAAGTGGTGCCATGGTGTTAAAAGCAAATCTCCAGTTCTTTTTAGTGAATTCCATTTTTTGTAAATCTTATAGGGGGGAACTGTAAGTAATACTCTAGTAATACTAATTTTCTGAAATATTCCATCATAAATCTGTGCAATCCTTGTCACGCGCTTATCTGCCATGAGATCACTCAGAATTCTTATAATGCGTTGTAACCTGTTCAAACCAACTGCCAGGGCTATAAAAAAAATACCCCCCCCCCCGGTAAAACTTTTGTTGCAAAGTTTAAATGTCCTCATACTCTATTAACATCAGTTTTGTCAACTTTTCAGTTTTGTGATTTAAAGGATCGACAAAACGACATTATGAAAAGCAGTGGAATCCGCAGGCACACACGGTGACAGACAATGAGGCTTTAAAGCCAGAGGGGTGAAAGCCTTAAAGCTTTTCCCTATTTATCTTCTAACTTCCGTTTATCTACAAAAAATATTACAAAAACAAGAAATACCATGATCAGATTCATCCAATGGTTAGAATGATACCTAGGTATACGAACGCTGGCAGAAGTACAGGGGTCGCAGTGTATGTGTGTGTAATTGTGTGTTTGTATGAGCATGGATGTGTAATTGTGTATGTGTGTGTGTGAGGATGGTTGTGTAATTGTGTGTGTGTGAACATGGATGTGTAATTGTGTGTGTGTGAGCATGCATGTGTATGTGTGTATGAGCATGGATGTGTAATTGTGTATGTGTGAACATGGATGTGTTATTGTGTGTGTATGAGCATGGATGTGTAATTGTGTGTGTGAGCATGCATGTGTATGTGTGTATGAGCATGGATGCTCATACACACAATTTGTGTGTGTGTATGAGGATGCTCATACACACAATTTGGATGCTCATACACACAATTTGTGTGTGTATGAGGATGGATGTGTAATTGTGTATGTGTGTTAGGATGGATGTGTAATTGTCTGTGTGTGTAAGAGCATGGATGTGTAAATGTGTGTGTGTGAGGATGGATCTGTAAATGTGTGTGTGTGTGTGTGTGTGTGCATGAGCATGCATGTGTAGTTGTGTATGTGGGGCGAGATGAAGTGTGTTAAGTGAATATGAGTAAGTGTGTGTAATTTATGTAAATGTGTTTACATATGTTGTATGTTGGAAGTGGGGCAAGGGGCAAAGAAGACACAGATCAGTTGTGTGGGGGCAATTATGGCACAGACCTGCTGTTGGAGTTGGGGGCCCGGAGCAATTTTTTGCACCAGGGTCCCGTGGATCTCAAATAAGAATTTGACGTTATGTTACATGCATGCTTCCATAAACCTCAAAAAGAATAAGTAAAATTACTTATTATTATTATCACCCATTACTTTCTATTCTTCCCACTGCTTACAAAATTATTAGGGAGGGACGTGAAACATTTGTGTTAATAAAGATGAGAAATAGAACTACACACACGAGGTGGATGGCAGGAGATGCCCTCGGCCATATTTCTGAGCAGCAAATCTGACCTATACAAAAGTGTCCTTAAACTAGAGCTGCAACAACTAATCGATAAAATCGATAATAATCGATAATGAAATTCGTTGCCAACGAATTTCATTATCGATTAGTTGAATCGATTATTATGATTATAAAATGAGGGTTTTTTCAGAGCAAACGCTCTGAAAAATCCCCCTCATTATATAATCCGTTTCAGTGACTCACCGTCTCACAGCAGCAGCTCCTACTTACTCCCCCTCCCTGTAATCACCGTGACAACTGGCCCGCCCCTTCCTTCTCCAGGCCAGAACCACATGGCTGTGACACTCATCCAACTGTAAGT